>UCOJ01000151.1:0-179155 GCA_900474305.1 Cecidostiba fungosa | reverse complement strand
CTCTAAGACTGCAGGGATTTTCTGGTGCAGCGCGTAGGAGCTTTATTCATTCATAGTGTACTGGATGAATATTGGAGCGAGGCGCGCGAGAGGAATTTCGAGATTGAAAAAGTTATGCTTCAATCTCGACGGATATATATATATGCTGGAAAGTATAATCTCTTTCGAATTAGCACATTCATCTCGCGGAGAGAGAGAAGAAGCGCTTTATTTAAAAACTTCCTTCCAGAATGCCATTAAAACGCGCGAAGGCTAATAACGAAGGCTGTAGAACGCTGAGTCAATAAGAAAGCGATGTCAAAAAGAAGACGAGGAAAATATATAAGCACCGGGTATACGCGAGAGAGCTGAAATATAAAGCACGAAAAACAATCTACAAAAACAGCTTCTCTCTCTCTCTCTTGTATTTCGGAAGCAATCGTCCCTTAACTCGATTAATTGCAATTGCTCGTGACGAAGTTGTTTACGCTCCGGGAGCGCAGCTATATATATACGACCGCTGCAGCAGCCAGTAGCGCAGAGTCAGGACAAAACAAAGAGCAAACTCTCGCTCCCCCGCTAAGCGGATTAAAAGACGAGAGAGATCGTACACGTTCGAATCCAGCTTTATTGGAACGCGGCGCGTTGTTGTGTTTCCGGTTTCCGCGGGAAATATCTACGACGATATTGCTCCGCGAATTTTCGCGCAATATCGACGCCGTTGTCGTCTGGATGAAGTGTGGGAGTATACGAGAGAGAGAGAGAGAGAGAAAGGCGGCGGGAATTCGAGGGGAGAGGAATTTTTCCACTGATGAGAATCGTACGGAAGGCGGAAGGATAAATAGTAGATCGGACGGCTTTCTGCACGCGCGCTTTCAATGAGACGTCGTAAATCAAGTTATATTTTTAATACCTTCTTTTCTGCTTCTCTCGGTTCGTAAGTCTATATATACTATTGTCGCGGCAGTGATGAATCTTTGATTGGAAGGATTGTCGATCTGCTCGATAATTTTGCCAATAATTATATCCTTATGAATGTGAAATCATTCGCGGGTATTTTTGATCAAGATTGTGAGCGATTAATATATCGTGAATCATATAATCCTTTCGAGCGTATAACTGAACAACGGAATAGTGGTATTAGTCCTTTGAATATCTAAATTTCAAGCCTATGTCACTAAAATATTTCGTTAACAACTGACTTAATCTTTATTTCGGTTTATGCGTAGGTGTGAAAAGAATACGGTCCAAGCAGTTTCGGAATGGCGCTTTTCCCCACCCTTTGAACTTTCAGGCTCTCTAATAGTCTCTGGTCATCGACGATAGGTGGCGCGTAAGCGCTTTCTTATTTCCCTCATCAGAATCTGCGCGCAGAATGTATATAGTATAGAGGTGTGCCACCTATGCCAAAAAAAACTGCCTTTGGTAGAGTTTACTTGCAGTCTATTGGAATTTGTCTTAATACCTGGTATAGGCGCTATTCGCGGAAGGAATTTCGCAGTAGCTTGAGCTGTCCTTGTTTATATACGTCTCTAGTTTGCGTGCCGCCGCCGACGTCGATTTGCATGATGATGAGCATGAGGCAAGCGGGGGAGGCAAATGAGGGACCATAGTATGCGTCTTGTTTATTCGCGCGTTCGTTACTTTGCGCGCCGCTTGAATTTCAATATACCTACTCTCCTCGATATTCCAGTGTTGTGCACGCGGGGAGAAAAATTTACATAAGGAATAGAGAGAGAGAGAGAGAGAGAGTTTCTTTTTACCGTAAACGCGCGGAGATAGCTTGTATACCGTTGAGATTGAAACGTTGAAGAAGCAAAATCACATTCTCATCTAAATATTGAAACGAAAATTGCCACTTGAAAATTAAGCAAGTATATAACGAACAATCAGGATAGAAACGAAAACAAAGCCCGGAGTAATACGTCAAAGAGATAAACGAACTCGGAGAGAGACCGTATAAAAAAGAAGCAGTCAAGGGCGATTACTCCGAGAATTACCTAAACGAATTTCTCGAAATCTTCCCTCTCACATAGAGCTCTATCTCTGCGGGCCCTCTCTTTCTCGCGTCTCATTATACGACCTTAGCAAGGTCCGCTCACCCATACAGTCATCCGCGGGCACACGTATACACACACGGGCCCCGGCTATATAACACACCATAACGAGGTCCTTGTTAAACGAAGGAGGCGTGCGGCGGACTTGCCTCGCCCGACTGCTGCTGCTGCTGCTGAACCGGCTCTCTCTCCCTCTCTCTTTTCCCAGCTCCTTCTCTCTCTCTTTCTCTACTCCTCTCTCTCTCTCTCTAGTTTGTTTAGACACCGAATAATCGACAGTCACTTCTCCCTCCCAGCCTCCCTCGCGAGCAGATCGGCTTTACCGATATATAGAGCCACGTTCGTTCTCCTGGATGCAACGGGTTATATAGCTCGACGACCCGAGAGAAGGTAAGCGTCCGAGAGCCGCTGCTATATGGGGCTTAGGTTACGAAGCGGCAGCAGCAGCAGCCTTTGGAAAGAGAAGGAGAGTCTCGTCTTTTCTTCTTCCTGGAAGCCGATACTCGCGAGTGCACAGCCTGGCTTTTCGCGAGAGGCGTTCGAGCGACGATATCGTGATGCTCGCGTTGTGCTGCTGCTGCTCCAGGGGAGAGATAAGTGAGTGCGATGAAGCCTTAGCTTCGAGATTCTTCGAGAGGAGAGTATACGAAGCTTGAGCGAGAATTACTTTGGCTTAGAGAGTTTTTCAGCTGGGTGTGCTAAGCTGGTTTTACTCGAACTAATCTCAACTACTCTGACATTTATTTTCATGCTGCTTATGAATTCGAAACGCATAATAAGAGTCGCAACCTAGATCTCTCTTTTCTATAAAATCCATTAGAGGAATCACGTACAAGACACAACATGAGAACGAACTAATCCAGCACCACCCCGTGTCCGACAAGAAGAAGAAAAAAAAAGTCGTTTACAACTCGGCCGCAGCAGTCACAAGAAACACACACTCGCGCTCGCGGAAATACACTCTCTCGGCCGGGAATTCGAGCAAAACTCGACTCGTCAAGTGCGAATCCACAAAAGAGCGTTAAAGCCATTTTACCACTTCGGGGAATGTAACTCGAGCAGTACTACTGCCGCTGCTGTTCTTCTTCTTCTTCTTCTTCTGCAGCTCCGATTATCTTTCTCGCACCTCGTTGCAAAGGCAAAAAGCTCGCGGAGATAGGATTCCTCGTGAGTAATTCTTCTCTGCGAGCGTTGCACGTATACATTTCCGCCTGTGGTGACTATTATATGTATAGGTATATGTTACGTAGGCCAACGAAGAGTATTAGACTAACTTTCCTGGTGGTCCTCTAGTTCTCTCGGAAGCTGAAATCGAAACAGCGCGTGTAATATTCATGATCGATTTCGGGTGTCGAGAATCTTGTGAATTTATGAATAATTAATTAAGTATGCTGACGCGCTCGAGTAGTGATTCGCTCCGCGATTCTGTCGAGAAAAATACGTTATAGCTCAAGAAGCACACACGTGATAATCTTGATGCTACGCGCCATTAAAATAGCAATTCTGGTAATGCCATATATCCGGTCTCTATACTGTATACAACAGCAGAGAATAGTGTACGAGTGCAACACTATACATGCAAAAACGTATCTCTCTCTCCAGGATAATTCCTCCGCGCTTCCGGCTGAAAAATGCAGCGCAGAGACTCTCTATAACACACAGACGTTGCACTGCCCACACAGACATATAATACTTGAATTGTATGTATGTGTATGTAACTGTGCTGTTAGTCCGTCCATCGGGTAAAAAGCCCTCTCGCGCGCTCGGTTTTAAAGTGAGATCGTCAAAAGGGCTCCTCCACTCGTTCTCCAGACACACTACTACACCGGCAAACCAGTTATCGCCCCACGCGGCCGGAGAGACTTTCGAAAAAAGGTCAGGTATATAAGCTTCTTCTCTCTCTCCCTGGCTCTCCTTCGTCGAGCAGACGGCCAAGATTAAATTTCTCTCTCTCGTCGTCTTCAATTTTGGGGGCCTTGTCAGTTTGTAACTGCTGCCGTTGCTGCTTCTATTCTCTCTATCTCGGGTTCAGTGTCGGTTGCCCCCGTGTCAAAACACGACAATGCCGATTTTCTGACTGGAATTTCCCGTAGAGAGAGAGAGAGAGGGGACACCAAATCAGCCGTCCTTGAGCTTTTTTTGGTGGGTATTATATACACGGTAGTAGGTAAATGGATGTTTCTCCAAGGAGCGGCGGCTGCTGCTGCTTTCTCGCTCTGTCTCACGCTGTTGTTCTGCTGCAACGCAAACTTTTGACAGCGGGCTTACGATTTTCGAGGTCGAGCTTAGCTGCTCTGAATGGACGGATGGAAATTCGGTTTTAATGATTTTTACATTTGGATGGGATAGATATTCTTTCTTCAAAACGGTGGCAGCTGCGATATACGAATTAAAGTAAGCGTAAAGTTATCGATTGTCTATTTACGAATAGCTGTTTTATTTATTTTATGCGTTCCGAAGAGTCAATTCAAGTACAATACCGATATTTAAAATAGAACAATTTTAATCGATCAATACGATGAAACAATAACATCGTTACATCGCCTTAATTGACTATCGACAATGCGATGTTTTACAAGTCTCGCTACTCTCACTTATATTCAAAAATTTGGTGATATATTCGAAACGGTTCCCCTCGCTATAAACCTCCTCCCTCCATATTAACTATACGGTACACCTTTCAGCAGCACAACTGCGGACCCGCGCTTTTGCATCGTCAGGCCCTCGGCCGGTGTTTTTTTTAACGATGCTTGAGAGCAGCGCAGGTGGAGCTCGAGAGACTCGAAAAAGAGGAGCAGCAACGAGCGCTTACCTTATGCACCGTGAAAACGCTGTATAACACACTCACGTATATATACACCGGTAAGGCACGCTCTACGAAAATTGAATATTTATCTCTCATTTGAATTTCTCCCGATGTCGCGGATCTTCTTCTTCTTCTTCTTCTTGTCTACTAGCTAGCTCTCGTCCTATGTTTATTTTTTTTCTTCTTCTCGTGCGAAAATCCTCGTTTGTTTTCTCATTGTTATTCGCCATACGGATACGCCGAGTAAATTATCGTCCTCGAACACGACTGACGAGAAGTGCGTGTCTAAGTGTATGGCTCAGGCCACCATACGTGTGCTGCTTCGATGGTGTTTTCTTTCTTTCTTTTTTTTCGTGTCGACGACGCAGGTACAAATGCGCGTGTTTGAATAGTAAAGCAAATATTGACGCTTGGCACGAAATCGTAATTATGCGTTCAGAGAAATTTCGAGCTGTAACCGTTGACTCGATCACTTAGCGCCTTTCAACTTGTTATTTCAGACCTTTATACTAATTTCGTATTTCCGAAACTTGTTTGACGCATCTCTCGAATTTCAATTGAAATACAAGATATATATTCACAACAGAGACGAAGAAAGGAGAAATTACGTAAGCACAAATAATAAACTACACGAGGATGATAATCCTCTATACACCCAAACTCCGAGAAAGCCTCTATACTCGGTGTACAATAAGAAAGAGACGTTAGCGATCATCCATCCAACCGACAAAAAAAAAAAAAAATAAGAAACGATACCAACCGCCAGAAATACAAGACCATAGCGATGAACATTCGGATGCGATAACGAAAATGATAGATCGTGAGGCTCGACGAACAAGCGAGGATAGGAGCAGAGCATCATCGATCAGGAGGACGTCTGCTCCTCGCGCGACCGCAAATCCGTCAAGCGCGCGTTTGCCATTAATTATATTCGACTCGTGTGCATGTAACCTCGCTGCAGAGCGATTTCGAGGGCTGTTGCGAGAGAGAGAGAGAGAGAGAGAAAGAGACGGCCGTCAATGTGCACGTGAGAATGCGTGAAAGGATGCCTGATTATGTTTTGAAGTTGGAGTATAACGTTTTGTGTGTTGCATGACGAGTTATTTATCTCGGGTATATGGTTCTTACTCTCCGATGACTCGTTACGTAAGGTCGAGATATACAGACGTCATGCGAATGTTATTTCTTTTTTTTTTATTCAAAATAAATAAATCACGTAAAAATTCGTTATATTCTATTTAAATATAACTCGAAGGCGATATGCAAATCACGAGCGTTATTTTTCACGAATAAATCACACAGCAGCCAAGCATGCTGTATAACGTGCAAATCACCCGCAGCTCTCACCTCTCACGGAGAGAGAGAACGTATTTACCCACAAGTTTACAGAAATTTATCGACCAAGCGGCGCCGCTAAATCAACTCTCCTTCCTCTCTCTCTCTCTCAGCTCTCTTCAAATTTGAAAAATTCATCTCCCCTGGAATATATACGTTGTGTACACGCAGAAACTTATATACCCACGTGCTCATTACACTTTTTTGCTCTCGTCGTCGTCGTCGCAACGGGATAATTTCCACTCAATAAAACGTCCATAAATCAGACACAGCTGCCGTGAATCCGCGAAAAACCAGCTCCTTCGCGTGGCGCTCAACTCGGTTTTATATCGCGAGAGGCGTATTAATAAAGCTTGCGCGCGCCAAACAAGAAGAAAGTGACTAACGAACGCGCCAAAGAGAAGAGAAAAAAATGAGCAGAGAAAGGGGGAGAGAGAGAGAACGATTACGAGCGCGAGAAGACGCATAAATTCAACCGGCGAAACGGCTCTCGGCCTCCGGCTCCATCAATCTCGCGGCCGCTTCTCGTTAAGAAACGTACACGCGGAGACAACAACGAACGCGCCGGAGAGAAGAGTTGTACATATATAAGAGAGGGAAGAAAAAAAATTAACGGGTATATATATACAGACGCTCTCTCGCGTGTGAGTGCGACATTTAAATGAAGAGCCGTGTGGACCCCCGTCGATTTCCATGTAAAAACAACTTTTTCTCGCCTTGCGATTCGTTCTGTGTATATATAGGTATATATATCTGCATGAAGGAAAGAGAGATGCTGCTGAAAAAATAGCCCCGCGAGATATCACGATCGAGAGTTGTGTAGCCGTCTCGAAGTGTCGAAAAAAGAGCACGACGATCGCGCCGGCGTCCGATGGAAATCGGTTGCTTGTTGCTTATCGTCTTTTTTCTTCGACTCGTTTTGCGTATAATTTATGTGTATACGCGTTTCACGTCATTTTATGTGAGAATCTTTTTAACGGGCTTCTTTGGTTCTCGTTTGCGTTTGTTGATATAGTGTACGTTTGCGTGTACCTTTGCTCGTTTTTTTTTTCAGATCGAGTTCCCAGAATTTTTATGATTTTAAATTAGTCGTGTCGTACGTTCGTTTCACAGACATATTTGCTAATTGGAACAAGGTGTTGAACTAAATTTCGTGAAAGTTTCTAGGTTATTATTGAGAATTGACATTACAACTTTGAGGTGCTGGCCTCGCAAGTGTATACTCATACCGATGAGATTTTGAAAAGAGCTGTTTAATTCTCGGTGTTAAATAATTTATTCATCCGCTGATAACGAAATCGCGTTCCAGATAAAGATTTCCATTTCGAGAATAAGCCATCGTTAACATCGATTTTATCCGTATACTAACTGCCTGGTTAAAAACTCTGTATAAATATGAAGTTTTTCAGTACACAAGCTCGTTAAAAAAATTTTACAAGAGCTCGTTTTCGACCTCCTTATACCCCAGAGTACTAATTTCGAAAAAAATTTGTTGTAATTTCATATCTGCTCCTCGGAACACACAACAGTATATACTTTACATAATCGCGTATGCAAACAAGAAAAGCACGTAATTCGCTGTACCAATCATCGAGAGCCAATCAACGGTATTTTTAACTGTAAAACGCAGCTCTCGGATACATCCGCAGAGAAATCCCAATCTCATCATCTCTCGTCCAGCTTGTCATTACTCGCTGGTATATACCCGTTGGTTAATGGATCGCGAATTAGATCGCTGGTAATCGAATTTGCTTTTCGCATAATGAAACTGGCTCACTCGAGTATACACACGCTATACACACATGCTCATGCAATCTCGTGTCTTCCTACTCAGGAGAGTATAATGGAGAAGAGGAGCTACACACATGATAGGTGTGTATATAGAGCTAGAGACACGATGATAGTGTCTAAGGCTATCTAGTATTCACCCCTCGTCTCTATGGAGCACTTGAGAATTTCGATTGTCTTTACTTTTCCTCTCCGCATTCTCGGAAGTGTTTCGCGCATCCATTTTCATGAATGAAAATCGAGGGTGGGAATTCTCTCTGCTGCGCGTGTTTTTCTCTAAGCTTTCTTCTTCCTTTTTGATTGATGGAAAGAGTAATCATCGTGACGGTTTTCCTTTCTCTCTTAAAAGGGCTTGTGGCATTTTTCTTCTTCTTTCATATTTGCTTCCCTTTTGAATTAATCGATTTCGAGTTTCTTGTATTTTATACAAAAAATAAATAAATCTCAATCATCCAAACGCTCTTTCTAATTCGCAAACTCCCTAGAACTTAAGGACGCAAGCCAGAGGAAAAAAAAATCCATAGGCAGTCAGACAATAAGAGGACGAAAGGCTCGAGGCAGGCGCAATCATTATTCTCTCTTCCGTCGTCTCCCGCTATCGATTGCTCTCTCTCACTCTCACTCTCACGACCGCGCCTCGTCCACGCAAGAGACGAGAATAATTTAGACGTGCTGCTCGCTCGTCCCAGAGAGACCTGAGCTCAAACCCTTCTCTTATATGCCTTCCCTCGTGCATTCGACATCGCTCATCCGTCTCCTCGGCTGCATGCCCATCGATATGCAGCGTTTCGACTGCTATCTCGAGGAAAAATCTCTCAATTCCATTGGTGCGCGCGCGCCTGCACAGTGACAGGATCTTAACGAGCATCTGACCGAGTGACTCGAGAGCGTGTGTGTGTATGTATAGCGTATATATATGCGAGTACGCACCTGAGGCGTGTTCGAGATTTTTGGACGAGAGATAGTAGATAATAGGTACAAGTGGCGACGACGGCTATAGTAGCTATATGATGATTGTTCTCATGTTCGATTCTTTTTTATATGGGATTTTATTAATTATTGGAGGCTCGAGCGAGGGTTCGAGTGTACCACTCACTGCTCTCAAGGTTTTGATTAATGATTTTTTGCTGCGACAGTGGTCACGGAATGGAGTATAGCATTTCGCTTTTTTTTTAATCAAGCGTGTACATGTTTTCGGTTTCTACGGTCCTTGTTTTTTCAGTAAGGTTTCCGTGTGTTTTGGTCCGGGGCTTATCTCCCGTATGCAACGAAAAGTGATTATTCGTGCGGTGATGGCGAAAGAGAGCGAATTCGGCTGATTGAAAGTTGTTCAGCGGATAATTGTTTACGTAATCTCTTCTCACGCTGGGAGATGAAAATAAAATAAAACATTGGGAGTGAGAGATAAGTGGATGTTTGCTTGATGCGGGACGTTAAGTTATCGCTCTTAATTAATTTTGCGGACTTCTGCTTGTTTACGAGCTTGATTAATGACTCGTGCAAAAGTTGTTTCTCGTTCCAATTCTGCGAATATGTATTTTTGATTCTGCTCTTTTTTTTACTCGAAGCATCGATAACTCGTTACCAACACTGCTGCGATCGAGAAAAATGCGAGTTTAGTTTATTTGATGATATTTTCGTGTTCTCATTTATTATTGATAAAAGTTCTGAGAATCGAGAACCCGTTTGAATATGCAGCATTATTTCTAGACTTATTCTTTTACATTTTGTAAATAAAATTTACATATGTAAAGTCAAAAGTTCGTTTCTTGAATTATAAAACAAACACAGTCAGCGGCGATCAATCAATGAAATTTCAAAAAGTCTGATCTCATCTTCACATGTAGGTGCAGAAGAAACAATAACCCAATCCCATACGTCTATTTCGAGAAACAAGCCTCGTTCAGTTCTGCTCCCTCATTCAATTCCCGGCTACAACTTCTCTGCCGCGTAGGACTAACCTTTGCATATAGATCCTCTCGAGTCTCGTGTGTCCGAAGGCCCCTTACACGGGATGAGTCGACGAGAAAATCCAGAGAGGCAGGTTCGAGAGTCTCTCAACGTATACGTAGAGCTGCTGCTGCGCGTTCAAGAAATTATACGACGTCGCGCCGTTTTCGATTTGTTCGGCTGCTGCCCTTTGGGAGGCTTCACCTTTTTTTTCGAGCTTCAGAGAGTTTTATGCTTCATGAGAATGAGAGAAGGTGTTTACGGAAGTCAAGTTCTGACTTATGAGATCTTTTAATATATTTCTTTTGAGTAGATTTTCATATTTCGATTGATTATGTAAAATAATGAAACACGTCGTTGAATTGCATTTATTCAACTTACACAGACTTGATTCGTTTTAGTATCGTTGAACTGATTCAAGAATATCTTGTTAAGCTGAACATCAACGAAAAGGAGATAATTTTAAGAGTTCAGTCCGTTAACATGAACTCGATACTTGAGATTCTCGTAAATATTGAATTACGACAGGTGCTCTAAGCAAGCCAGTATTGGGAAATCGATACGATGGAAAATTTCATTTCTTCAGTTATTTATAAGCACTAGTTTCTTGGGAGTTCACGAAGAATCAAAAGTTGAATGAAATCACAGCAAAGTTCAATAATCAACAATAACTTTAAAAATCTATAATTTAATTAAAAATAAGTAATACTATTCATCACCTGCTTCACGTAAATTATGTATCATCTCAAAATAATCGCATGAACGGATTTCATCGCTATAAAATACTCGTAAACTGAAATCTAGATATCGCCCTATAAAATCAACGATCCGCATGACTACAAACACGGACTAAAAATAAAAATTCCTCATTCAAAATTATAAAGACGAACTGTGGAATAATTTCAATAGCTCCAGTAGCAACTGAGAAGGTTATTACGGAGCATTAAAGTCTCGCAGCTTCCGTTACATCTCAGCCGTAATTAAGAATTCTCTCACAAAGTATTCGTCCGAGCTTCTGAACTCCACATTATAAAATAGCTAATTCGTAAAAAGCACATAATCGCTCGTTAAAAAACAAAAGATGAGAAAAAAATCCGGCAGTCGAGTCTCTTAGCCCCTCGACAGAATTTCCAATAAACTGCTACCTCTTGTGATGCAGATATTGCAGAAAGAATGAGAGCGTACTTCATTTAAATGCTGGAAATAACTGCTTCGTTGAAAATTCTTATAAGAGAGCCAACATTGAAATATGCATTCAGACATTTTAAAAAATTTTTCATATAATATAAATCTTGTTATTTTATTGTTATTTTCTTTTTGTTACAGGTAAGTCTTGGCGAGATATCTGCTTTATCCATTTGTATCCCGTTACGTGAGTTTATGAGATTTATTTATACAAACTTATGCATTAACAATCGTTTAATGCATCAAATTTCTATATCCCTACTTAATTTCACGTACATTCAAGTGTTCGTTTCCCACATGACACGTCTCTCGCTCAAACTTTCTTGAAATTCGTTTCACCGTTCATCTCGAAAACTGATGATCTTTCAAACGACAAGAGATCGCGCGCTGCATCCACAATTTTCTGCTGCAAGAACTTATATTGCGTAACGGCTTTCCGGAGCCAAGGCGAACGAGCACTTTGCAGTCTCTCGGGAGGAGAAGAAAAGTACCTCTACATGTATATACGTGTCCTGAGGACGAAAAGCAGACCGACCGAACGTGTATATCGAGGAATCGGCGGCTAGGGACGACTAAAGGCCGGAGATATACGCCAGCAATGGGACGTGTTTCGAGATAAAGATATTCTTGAGATGTGTGAAAAACACAGGGACGAAAAAGGTTTCGAGATTGCATACGTTATACGAGGTGACGACGATGTTTTTTTCTTCTTCTTCTTCTTCTCCTGCTTAGTGAATTTGAAAACGGCGTCAGCCGAACGTTTGTCCAGAGTTTTATCTCTTACCCGAGATTCGGCGTTTTTTATGCTTGCTGATATAGATGAAACACTGGATAAAAAAGAAATAGATACTTTTTGCTGAAAGGATCGAAAATTGTACGTTGAGAGAATACGAAAGTTGTTCGTGTGAGTGTTTCTTTGAATGGTGATCAGCTTCTATATACGAGAGACAGATATATTTAACATTCAGTGCTTGATTCGATCGGTAATTTATACAGCAGTACAAATTGAATATCTTGAAATCAGCAACCAGATAAATTTCCCGATGTCAAAGATTTATTCAAAGCTATATAGCAGACACCCAGAACCAGTCCGAAAACTCATCGAATGCAATAACTTACAATGTTCCCAAATAAGACATGAAAGAAGCAAGCTTCCAAAACACACCAAAACAACATCAATTCCCACCTGGAAATCAGGAGAACCCCCGCGTCTCCTTTTACCTATTATCGTATCGTCTGTGCATTACCTTTTCTCTTCTCCCATAACACGTACCTGGGACATGTTCACGAAGCCACTCGAGAGTAAAAAAAACCAAGAAGAAGTCAAACGAAGCAGCTCGGATGGCGTATAGGAAAGTCCCGCTGAGTCAAAAACACGTATATACATAGGATCAACTGCTTAAAATTCGATCGCGCGCTACAACCTGAAGAGAGGGAGACAGAGAGCTGTGTATATGGATGAGGCAGATGGCAGATCTCGTCGTCCTGGTCTCCCGCTGCGTCATCCCGGGACTCGGTCGATCTTTCCGAGGTTAGAGGCCGATAAATCGGTCGGGACGATCTTCGCCGCGGGGCTTCTATATAGCGCTCGCGACACGATCTATAAGCAGGCAGGTAGAGCCCGGGGACATCGAAACACGAAATGAGATATATACGCCGGGTTATTGGCGGAGAGAGATCGGAGTAGCGCACAACTTGCAGGAAGATAAAGTACTTTATGGAGAGGAACGGGGTGTATGAATATTCTGCTATAGGCTGATTTCGCGGAGTTAGGAGTGAATATCTTCACACTGCTGCGCTCGGTTGCGAAGAAGCAGACGGCTTATATGTGGGTTGTAAATTATTTTAGGAATGTCTCGTACGTGATTTGATTGATTGTTATTGTTTTGCTTAAGTTATTGTGGGACTGATTTGTCATGTTAATCGGCTTTTTTTGTTAAATTGATTCTCGAGATATTGGAATATGTTACGCTTTTAATCGTTATCGTCGTTATGAGATACTTTTTTCAAGAAAAGCTAACTATCTCATTGATAAGCTTCATCTTGCACGTTCAAGAGGAGCCCAACGGATCTTTTCTTTTTCTGCGAACTTTGTTTCCATAGAAAATGTTGCTCATTCTTCACGTTTCTCTGAATAAAGACTTTTTAAAACGTCGTTTTAAGAAGGTTCATTAAAAAATACTTGGTACACCGTTCAGCGAGTAAATCCTCTACAAGTCTTCACCTAATGAACACAGCAACAAGTCGAAAGAAGGTGCGAAAAAGCAGTATACGAAATGACACTGACTGAACCGAGAGAAAAGCCTAGAAAGCTAAAGAAAGTATACATCCTCCCAAATAGAGTCGACCACACCTCGACGCAGTAGTTCTTCATGTCGCCAAAAGTGAAGACTATACCCCAGGGGGTTTCAAAAAGATCTTTCGCAACTCAACAATGCACCCGCGTACACACTGCCCATATTTTGCTCTCACTGCATTCGCTTTGCGGGACCTCCTGCGCACACAAACACCGAAGCGAAAGGTATATACACTGACCCCAACTCCAAGGAGGGCCTCTTCCTTTCAGGGGTAGTGTTCGTCTTTGTGCTTGACGTATTTACGCCGACGGAGGCGAGAAACGTCTTTTGAAAGCTTCGGTAATCCCGCTGGCCCTTCTGGTTACAGGCGAGAGAGAGAGAATCGGATTCCTTCGAGGTGGAAATTTAAACGAGCGTGCGTGGGTGATGCGCGACACGCTCGGAAGGAGCCACCGTGTGTTGCGCAGGAATGTATAAATAATGCGAGCTCTCGCGTTTTTTTTATGAGCGAGGGTGATGCTTTTAAAGCTGCTTTCTCTCTAATTGAAGTATTCATGAGGCTTTTTTCATAACATTTTCTACTTGAATGTGTATAGTACTCTTGAGTTCGTGATAAGCGTAATGTTTGACGCTGCTGTAATCAAACAATCAAGCAATCATCTCTCGACAAAACGTTAACAACTTTTCTTTCAAACCAATAAAAACGTGACAATGCGACACAATAACGCCAGAAATATATTAAACCCAACAACGCGCCTCTTCACACAGCTCCGCGTGTGAACGGAATTTATCGAGTACAATGGCATCGAATCAATCGTAAAAAAGGCAGAAAAAGAGCACAAGCACGTTTTGACGCGTCATAGTCACAACGGAAATGGCATTTCAAATGCAAACTCGTTCGAGAGAGACAGCGAGTCTCGCCACCTGAAAAGGACTCGTCAGAGTCGCGAGTGGAGAAAAAACAGCAGCAGCAGTTGGGGGCGTTTATGTGTGTGTGTGTGCATAAATTCGAGGCTCAAGGATCCTGTCCCACGACGGTGACGCTGCGAGAATCTGCTTTTTCTCGCTTCATCTCTCGTGTATTATAGCAGTTTTCTCTTGCGTTACGTGTTTGCTTTTGTCAACTAGACATCTTATCAACTAGAAAAGTTTTACTTGCCAAAACGCTGAGACTCTGAATTCAGCTTCATTGAAGACGCCAACTTGCATCACAAGAGCATAAATCTCCATTTCATTCACAAACGCGAGGGTTCTCTCCTCTAAAAAGAGCCCTGGATTCTCAATCACGAGTGCAAAACCGGCTCGACGCAAAAAAGACACGTGAATTTATCGCAGTGGTAGTCGACAAAGACAGACGCGACTCGGGCCCGAATTCCCGCGACTTAATCCTTATATAGACGCGTGTCTCCGCACAAATACATGGACTACACCCATATGTCAACGGCTCAATCAGTGTCGCATCTGTCGCCGTTATACACGCGTCCGATTGACGTGTAGTGCGCTTATGGGAGACGCCTTGGAGGAGGTGATTATTCGGCCGTATGTGCGGTTCTGAAAATTATCCCGTTGCTGACGAGGTGGGATGGGATGAATTGAACTTGGGGTTGCTAGGAGATGCGACACATGAATTTTGAAGTACCCGCACGTCGCGCCGCATTTAGCTTCTGATTATATAGCAGATAATACGAGCGAGTATACCGAGTTCGTTTATCTTTTGTCGAACGGAACCATTGAGTGTATGAAATCACGATTACAAATGTTTTCTCGCGTTTTTATCGCTATTAACAATCAAAGAAGCGATCGTATTTCAACAACTAATCTCGGAGAGGAACAACAAAAACGATTGTACACAGCGAGCATTCTATCTCTTATAAACGGTTTATCTGTAATCCCAAAAAAGATAACGACGCATTAGGTATATATATGTGCGTAACAGAAAACACATTCCCTTCAACGATGAGTAACGAGTTCTGACTATAGCTGTATACATACATGTATGTATATACATCGAAGCGAAGAAGCAATATTATTTTAGCCGTGTTCCAATCCTGAAAGTCTTCCTCTCTTACTCCTTACAGTTTCGGTTTGTTTGCCGGACTGGCTACTGCACTACTGGCAGCTCAATTTGTTCGGAATGCACAGTTGATTAGAGAGAAAGAGGCGATTCTTCCGAGGTCCGGTGAGCTCTGCAATTTCTCGCGTTTCGCACGCGCGCTCTGTGTTTCATTTCCTTTCTTCGGCTTTTGTTGTATCCGTCTCTCTATCTCTCTTTCTCACTCACACTCGCCCCAAGAAGGTACACGCGCACTTTATTTTCGGCTTGGACAAATAACGAGGACAGTGATCGAGGGTGATTTCATTGGGAGAGAGCCAAGCTGAGATATATATATATATAGGGATAAGCAGACTGCATTTACAACGTCTATTGTGCTTGAATCCTTTCTTGCTATACGTATATACATAACTTCATACTTTTTCTATTAAAAATATTTGTATTACTAGAAAAAAGTAAATAGAGCTTATACAAGATCCTCAAAGGCGAACTCATTATTTTCCCCAGCAAACTCACGCAAACAATATCGAAGCGATAAAAAAAAGAGCGAGAGAGAAGCTTCACATATCGCTTACAATCGAAACGACTCTTCTGTATACGACAAAAGCGTCAAGAACAGAAACACATAGCGCTATATGTATACACTGCAGTGCACACAATGTGCCCTTGCAACGGCGGCACTGAGCCGCGAAAAATTTTTCGACAGGTTCAACGCGCGCGCGGTCTCTCGCCTCCTCTCCTTTCATATATACCATTGACGCCAGTAATTCCATGACAGGCCCCAAACGCGCGGCAGTATATATATATGTATAGAACCCGAATAATGGAAAGCGAAGAATCGAGCGCCTTGGTCCCATTGTAACGGGGCGTCGGTACGTGCAAATCCAATATAAAGTGCACACACACACATGTGGAGTATAGTTCCCTCCTCCTCTACCTTTTCTCATTCCCCTCTTCGCGCGCGAGGACTCGTCGTCTTGGTCTTTTGTACTTATATGCAGCCCTCGCGCGTATTACAGGCATAAAAAGCAAGAGAGAGAGAGAGAAAGGTCTCTGCATCACCTCGTTATAAGCGAGCACCTATATACGCTCGACGCTTATGTGTGTATGTATTATAAGAAAACGCGCTAAATAAAGGCTCTCGTGTTCCGCGGCGAGGTGTTGGATTTCTGACCCAAAGGGCGCTCTAATATACTATATGTATAAACGTTGGTATATTCATCGATTTTTTTTTCGCCTACCTTCCTCGCACACTTTCTTGCTCGCTTTCTATCTTGGATTTGACACACTCGTTTCTTTCTCTTTTGGAGCATTCAATATATCCCCTCTTTATTGTTTGAACTCTGGGATAGCATTGTTTAGTCGAGGTGTGAGATTCGCTGATTTTGGTCGTTGACCTGGACGATGAGGATCTTTTGTATTTTTCTTTCTATGTATTATCCGTAAACGAGAGCAAAAATTTTAGTTGATTCGCGAAATCAAATTCCATTCCACGCTTCATCCGAAACGTTTCACAACAGAAGCCTGTACACCCGGCCAACAGAGAAAAATTATAATCCAATTAATCCATCAGCAATTCGGCAAGCTCCTGCCGTCTGATTCGTCTCCTTTTGAGAGCGAACGATTTGCATCTGTCTCATTCTCTATATCCCAGACACTGCTCCCCTTTCTCGCTCCTCCTTCTTCTTTTTGTAAGGCGGCCGCTACTGCAGCCGGAACATATATCTGCTTACGCGCGTTTCTTCCTGCCGCCGCCGCCGCCGCCGTCTCTTTTGCGAGCTCGTCAGACCAATTGAATGGCTTATTTTGACAGTAGGGGACACGTTACGCCTGCGAAATTTCGCCGGCTGTTTCACGCCTCTGCTTTTGCGGCAAACAAGGTGCTCTCTGTCTATATAGCCGTATAGCAGCTTCCGCCAGCAGCAGCAGCAGCGTGACGAACACACTCTCCTTTTCTGTAAATGTCCTCGTGTTTGATTTTTTTTTTCTTCCGCGCGGCGTTGCTGTAGTTTTCTAGGTATACGAGGATATTGCTTTGTGCGTTTGATGGCTGTTTGAAATGTTACGGGGGAGGATCCTGCGGTGGTTTTTATGCTCGAAAGTCGGCGTTAACTTTCATTTCGAGGCGTTGCCGGAGTCGATTCCGTAAATTGAATGGAATTTTTTTTTCTATTTATATTTTCGAATGAATGCGATGCGTCTTTTAATGCGTTAGCCTTGTGGCGCAACAGTGATGCAAAAGTCATAACGGAACTCTCTTCTTCCGAAGAAGTAATTTGAGAGGATAGTTTCAAAGTATGGAAAAGCTATTGTGTTCTCGAGGACAGTAGCCGTAACCGCATGACGAGCTGAAGTTTTTCATTACTGCGAAGCACCGTAAACTCAAGTTATAACTACTTCTTCGGTTTGAAATTATGCGAAGATACGAGCGCGTTAGGAAAGTAAAGTATTCAAGCTGAATCTCTATAATCTGGTCTGGTTTAAAAATAAATTTTAATTTATTAATTAAAATGATTTTAAAAGAAGCATTTCAACTCTGTACACAGAACGACCAAAATAAATATCTTTGAAAATCATCCAAGCCTCGGGCGTCTAGACGATAAACGCGTAATTAAAAAACTAAAGCCCAAAGCCGCAAACAGCCGTAAAAACCATCCCCGCAAAGGAGCGAAAGAGAGAGAGAAGCATTCAAAGTAAAAATCTCTCGCAGCAGCAGTAGTCTCACTCACACGCACCCGCATAAAAACACATAGCAGCAGCAGCAGAGAAATCTCGCGTTCGTTTCCTCTCTCTTTCAATCGCTCTCTCTCTCTCATTTCCACCCCGGCAACAGCTCTAAGTTCAAAGTCCGCCATAAGCAAAGGGTTCGCGTTCGCGCAAAAGAAACTCTGCTCTCGCGCGCTGTGCAGAGAGAAACTCGCGTTTTCCACACGCCTCCACGCGTGTACAACAGCAGCATATCAGCAGCAGTAGGCCGGGCTTTGAGCCGAGCTTTGAAGTCCTGGAGTAGGCTCTCCAACCGTCGTCGTCGTCGTCGTCGTGGTTAAGAGCTAGCCTTCCCTCACCCCGACCGAAGAAGCTGTTAGATCGAGCAAAGGTTCTAGCTGCTACCGAGCTTTTGTCTATAGGCGTGTACGTGTGTGTACGTATATGCGAGTCAAAGAAACTTATAGCGGCGGTCTTTCCTTCGCTCTCTTTTCGGGGAGAGAGAGAGAGAGCAGCGCCGTCGGCTTTTCTAGTAGCTGTCGTCGAGGGGGTATACAGAGCGCGCAAGGAAAGGGCCTCCACACGGGGGCGTGCGTTTGAAGCCGCGAGGGGGATCGCGAAAAACATCAAAGACACCGACACCCCCACATCAGCTTCCGCGTTCTCGTCGTCTATGTGTTTAGCAGTATACAGTAGCTCTTTCCTCTCGGGGATGTTGTATATGATAGCGACTCAAAGAGAGAGAGAGAAGGAATGCCCTTAATACTCTGTGTTTTTGGATTGATTAAAGACATGCTTTTTTCATACACACACACAGAACGTCGTCTCGAGAGATGCACCTCTGAGTCGAGAGTGGCAATTTTCCCTAGCCCCGTTTTGTAGCAGCTATATTCTCTGTGTATATGTACGTGTCTGTATACCGCCGCATGTTAATCTACTCTGCTCTGGCTTATGAAGCCAAAGGCTTTTCTCTGCGCTTGCGCGCGCCTTTGTGCATTGCTTATTATGTGTGTATTCGCGACGCGATATATACCGGCTGGTTGTTTGGCATGCGTATACACGAGACGCAGTTTTTGGAGGATGCAGTTATTCTTCCGGCTGAAAAGAATTGCTTTTTGGTATATATATGGAGAGTCTACTCCAATGTTTTGTTGTTGCCGAGGAGATGCGTCCTTTTGAGACACGCTATATAATAACTTTCATGCGTGAAAAATTTACATCAGCAGCTTTGGTTCAAAATTACATACTCATATAGTGCATCAGCAAGCTAACGATACTTGAAAATTATTCTTTTAATAATGTACACTGTGTAAAAGAACAATTACGAGCGACGCTACACATTACGAAGATCCTCGTTTCCGATATTAAACTCGAGTCTACATCAAGTGCAGTTAATTTTTATCGTCGAGACTCATCACTATATAAAGCACACACACACACTGTACACATTCTCAAATTATAATCCAGCTAGTAATTTAACAAGACTAGCAGGCACGATCTCGTATTTACCTTATCCCTCATCGCAACACATACACACACACACACACACACACACAACTCAACAACAAGCTGCATGCACCGGAGATTCGAATCCCTATAGCCAGACACACACACACGTGAGCTATTCCAATTCGCGTGTGTATATAGACCGCACAGCACACACTTACACATCTGGTGGCCATCTGACTATGCAAATTCGGACCGCATCCTTAATTTCCGGTTAATACCATCTAATTAAATTAACGAGTGCAGCGTAGCTCTCCGAAGAACAAGACAGCAGCAGCAGCAGCGACTCCGCCTGTTTATATACCCTCTTGAAAGAAGATCATCTCGCTTCTCTCTCTCTCTCTTTCTCTCTCTCTCCTGCACCTCATGTTTTATTCCGCGTCACGCAATCGCCTCGCAGAAATCATCCCCGCCAAAACGAAAGTTCAGAAGCGATCGAGGCTGCACGAAACAACAGCGAGAGACTCTCTGCAACTAAGTTTCTCGAGAGAGCATGTGAGGAGCTAACGAACAGCCCTCTGAGCTATCGAGAGAAGTCATCGGGTGCCGGTTGGCCTGTTAATTGCGCGCTATCGTCGTATATATATACTCGTGATGTTGTGTGTATACGCTTGGCGTTAGTTTCGCAGGGACAGTTTCGTGTAACGTCGACGTAGGTCTGATTTCCTCGTATACTGCATACATATTATATACAGTATTTAATTTTACTCTGAGGGAGTTTGGAGGTTCGAATATTTTGTAATGAGATTTGCAGTTTGTATACCTATTTCGAGTATTCCAGATTCGCTTTAATAATATTTAACTGGCACGCTAATTTTAATGTATAAATTTTAAAGCACAGAATCTCTTCTTTGCATTGATCAGATGAAAATATACATCGAGGTTAATGGAATTTGAGAGATTTATAATTATTTTACTAAAGGAATATATTTTTTAAAACGAATAAATTCTAATAAATGTTATATGCATTGCTATTAATTCAGTACGGCCAAAATTCATTATCCTTTATCGGCTGAAAAGATCAGCCGTGAACACTGCACGCTTCCAATAAATTTTCAAATCGTTATTCCTCCCGGATCATGGTATGAGCCCAGAGAGCGTGTAGATCCTCTACACGCTCACTAAAGAGTAAACAAAGTCTTAAAGGCGACTCGATTCACTCTCTCTCCTAACGACATCACGAGCAGCCATGGCTCGCAAAAGAGGACAGAGGGCACACACGAACTTGACCAAAAGGTGGAGGATAGATCCCTCTCGAGCCCCGGAATAAAAGGGGTCCGAATGACGAAGAACAAAGTGTATAAGTATAGGTATACACACAGCACACGCGAAGCATCGAAGAAGCCGGAGAGAGAGAGAGAATGCGCATAGCCGGGGTCGTGGGTATGGGATATCTGATGCAGAAAACCGGTAAAGGCCGCCGTAGAGAGAGAGAAGGGAACCACCGACCGATCCTCCAAGCAGGAACCCACACCAACTCCGAAAGCAAATACACGGACGAACAGAGGAACGAAGAAGCTGCGCGAGAAAAGAGAGAGGGAGAGAGAGAGAGAGTCTTGGAGCATTGTCTTCCGGGGGACTTAAAAATTCACTCGTGCCTTGTTAACCGTCCTATCAGATACTCCCCGCGCGCGAGCGAGAGAGGATATAGGATGGAAACCGAGTACGGAGGCCTCTTGTGTATGTGCGGAGGTGGAGAAGAAAAAGAAGAAGAAGATCGCGAAGAGGAGGAAGAAGGAAAAAGGACGAAAGAGAGTTGGAGGAGAAGGACACGAGGAGGCTGTTGCAGGAAGATAGGCCGGAGATAAAGGGAAAGAGAGAGAGAGAGAAATCGCGCGCGCACGACTATTCTCCCTCGTGCAGTTCTATCTTCCTCTCTCTCTCTCTCTCTCACTCTTTCAGAGCCCGCACGAAATTTCCACCGTCTCTTATCCTTCTTTTTTTTCCTATTTTCTCCTCTCCGTGCAGCGCTGACCCTCTCTTTTTGTACACAGCTTTCGCGCGCAAGAGAGAGAGAGAGTCCGGTATATACGACGAGCGATTTATACCGGCATCGGCTACTATACCGAACGCGACACACGAGCTGCTGCTGCTGCTGTTGGGAGAAAGTGTGGGAGTAGAGCCGTAAAACGGTGCTTGTACTTTTTCCTAACACTCCAGAGGGAGAGTTTGATAACGCCGCTGCTATTTTATACACTTCGATTACAATTCCCGATGATTTTACTATATAATATTGTCGTAGACACTCGAGATAGTGAAAAGCATACAACGTTTTCACTGTGATAAATAGCTTCCTCCGAAATTCTGATCATACCGCACGTAACTCCCGAAGAGGAAACAAATGCTCGCGAAGCACGCAGGCAAAGGTGAAAGGTACGATATTTCGTCCTCTCAATATATATAATACGATACACGACACACACCACCTGCCAAACGCTTTCACGAGAGACCTATCTCTCCCCTTTCGATTCACGATCGTCTCCGATACTTTCAGGAGATTATATGTTTGTTTATATTCGGCTCTCGCGTGCGCCGCGGGCTTCCTCGGATTTTTTTCTTCTTTCTTTATCTTTTTTGCGCGCGGAAGCGACGACGGCACATCGAATTCATCATATCTTATCGCTATTCCCTATCTCGTTCATATATACACACACGTATAGGGTTTGTAGTTGGATTTTTTATTGAACCTATCGCCGAGGCTCGATCTGATGCCGACTCCCGCTCCTCCTGCTGCGATGCACATATATGTGGTCTGTTCGATTCAGGTGATGCATATAACGTATATTTGCTTTGTGATTTCGTATCTATCTGGCTGTGTGTACATGGATTTGAGACCATCGTGATTTTTCGAATTTTTTGCTTTTACTTGAGCAAGCAGAGACCACATGGCAGTCTGCATAGTGCAAATATATATGCGCGCTCTTTCAACGACAAATTCAGGTCAAATTCCAGTTTGCGATGTGTATTTCAGGAAAGAGTTCATCATCTGGCGACTAATAATATAAACACAGTCTGAGTAACTAAATTTGCTTAAATCAAATGTCTCCTATTCCCGTGATCTAAAAAAAGAGGAATAATCGACTGGCAATTTCAGGTCGCTCGATCGATGACCTCCATTTGTTCAAACGACTCTGCCGCCGGTGTCGATATATATATAGACAAGCGATGCACCCATGATAATATGAAGTGCGAGGCAAACGCAGAAGCTTTTTCTTTTGTGCTCGAGACCGCCAGAGACAATGGGTCTTATTATTCACGTCTTGTAGGCGGTAGCGATGTCGTTATGTTATATTCCGCGCAAAGTTGACTCGAGTTCAATGATGCTTAAGTGATGACCCGTATTACTTTCGGTCCTTTTGACGTTCGAATTATTATTATGTACGCAGACGATACTCTATTGGTACTTTGTGTAGGAGATATGAGACAATGAGTATTATATGCTTGCTCAACTCGTATATAGATTCGTCATATTTTTATTCGCGGTTAATTGAAATTTATCGCGGTGTCTCGAGAGAGAGAGAGAGAAGAGAGTTATTTATGCGTGCGCGGATATTGTTTGATTTTCCTGGAATAATAATATACGAGAGAGAGAGAGAGTGATGAGGTTGGATGGTAATGAATATTTATATAGTACCGCAAGCGGGAGCCAACGCGACGATAATAGAATCGGGGAAAACAATAAAACATTATTTGTGAAGTGTAATAACTCCCGCGTTGATTTATTCATTCGACTGTCAGTTCGAGCCTTGCGATGATGAGACGTGTCCAATTATAAATTGAACGAACGATTCAATTGAATTTCTCACTTCCCCCCTCGACAACATTATAAAAATTCGAATCAAACACATCTGCGTCATGTGTGTATGTAACGGATAATAAATTAAACTAGAGAAGCTGATCTCGTTCCGCGAATCCATAAAGCACAAACTCTCTCGCCTACGTGCGCAGCAAATCCAGTACATAAAATATCGCCAACCTGGACAAACAGCCGAACTTCATAAAGCAGCAAGGAAACAAGCTTATACGGCCGCGCGTGGTGTAGAGAGAGAGAGAGAACCGGTATAGATTTACAGTCGCATTAAAAGTCGCGCGTGTGTAGTTCCTTCTTCGGATGGTCCTTAGCTCTCTCTTTCTCTTCGTCCTCTCTTAATAAAACGCGACGCAAATTAACGAGCGCCAGATAACGATCTTTCCTCTCGTGCGACTACACGACGATTTAGGGCTTTAGAAGAGAGGAGGGGGAGGATGCAGTAAAGGGTCTCTACAAGACGAGATCTCGTCTGGAGATCTTTCTCTGGGTGATGCTGGTGTGTCCTGTGTGTCGTCCTGCAACGCTGCTGCTGCAACAGCCGAGAGCGAACGATAGATCAAGGTATTAAAGCCTTCGAGAGAGTTATGGTCGGCCGTGACTTACCGGTTATTGCTACTCTCTTCCCGGTTAGTTGGCGGCCCCCGCTGCTGCTGCTGTATATATATAGCTACCTGATTTTTTATGTATATGCCACAATACTTGGAGAATCACGAGTAGCTTAGTCATTCCACAGAGAGTAAACTCTGTGGGCACAATACAGCTTGATTATAAGCAAACAGCATTAAAACTCTTGCCCCTAGATTTCCAAGGGAAATCAATCGTAGTATAAAGCAAGCTCAGTCTTGCGACAAACCGAATAACGCGACACCCCATCCAATTTATCTAAATAACGCTCTCACGTGCACTTAGGTAAACCCTCGTATATATATAAGCGACAAACGGCACCCGAAGGACCTCTACCCTCGAAATGGAAATATAAGTGAGATCGAGAGGGCGCGCGGTTATGATGCGTCAAACGAGCCGCTTAATAGCTATCTCGATCGATATTCGATTTTGGAAAGTCTCGACGCACCGAGAGCAAGCTTCTAGGAGGGAGAAAGAGAGAGAGGTGATAATCGAAATCGATGGCCCATTACCCACACAGCGAAATGCAGTTTACACCGGCTGTGAGAGAGGAATTTTTAAAATTCCCTCTCAGCTTTTTCGGGGAAAATGGCTTTTTCACGCACTGGTCGAATTTATCTCGAAGTGGTTTTAAAATTTCAAGAATAACTTTTAGCCTAATATTGATATATATGCGCTGCTATGTACACGATGATAATAACGCGCCTGTGGAAATTCGTAATTTGTATTCTAATGGACACGTTTTTCTCTTGTTTCAGGACTGAAGGCTGAGCTGTACTACGTGCGCGAGGGAGTGATTAACGAGTACGCGATGAAGTTCGTGGTGCTTGTGTCAGCGCAGGTTCACAAGCTGCACTTCACGTGGGAAAATCTCGCCGGCAGGCCGGTAAGTTTTAAACAGTTGGCTCGTTATATTATGCTGTTTGTTTGTAAGAGCATCCTACATATATGCGCCGAGAGAGAGAGAATTATTATTATTACCCAAGTTATTCAATTATACAAATGTGGCCTCTCTAGAGTATAAGAGGATAATTTTATTAGTTTTTTTTAACTCTTCGAAAGCTGAGGTTATATTCAATTTGCGCGAGTTTCATAACGAGTAATTTCTAGACGAATATGAAATTATAACAAAACGCTCAGCACTCTCTTATGAATAATGTTAATCGCGTGTTCTCCCGTCGTGCATCGGTTATCTCCCTGAAAAAAGCTTTTTTTTTACCCCCCGCGCAAAAATAATCAGTATAACCCAGACTACACCGCGTGATTATTCAACTTTGTTAGCGTAACGAACTTGACGACTCTCTGCTTATGCTAAGCAATGCAAATATACTCCCGAAGAATATAATTCGCACTCCTCCTCCGCTTGTTGTATAAACACACGCACATAATTTGACTCTTGAAAAATAGTCTCTCACTTTAAAAACGAGAGAAAAGAGCATCGAAGATCGCGCATCCTTGAAACGCTCGAATGAACAGAGCTGTATAGGTATATATACTATATACATATATACATGTGCTGAAGCATCATCATCATCCGCTCTCGGTAGCTGCGATCGGTTTAAGTGTTTTTCTCGCCTCGCGAGGAATGACGTTCCAATTTGGCTCGTCCGTTGCAACGGCAGCAGTGAGAGAGATTTCACGCTCGTAAACGCGCAAGCCTCGCGCCTCTCGATTATTTGCCTGTCTTATTCATGAGATCGGCCGCTTCCTCGTCCTTTATATACATATATATATATATATACCTTTTTCTTATACTCTTTTTCGTCGCTTATTCTCGGAGCTGTTTTATGCTTTTCGTGGGACACGAGATAGATCGCGCGGAAAATAGATATTCCCTTTCTGCGGTGTAACCTTCTTCTTTCGCGCATAATTTTGCCTGCCGAGTATATATACACACGCGGTATTTGAATAATAGAGCGATATATACTTGTTTTCATTCGAAATGTTCCAATTACACCGGAATAGTGAACGAGTTTGCTACTATATTTTAGGAAAAAAGCAATTTGTATAAATCGCGCGAAAGAAAAGTACAGAACTTTGTACACAGTATATTATAGAACCAGTTTATGAAATACTGGCTTTCATCGACTCGCAACACTGCGTAACATAGAACGACACCATACGAACAAATTACACGTTATCGGTTCTCGATACAATGACACTCGGTACTTAACATGCTAATGACCGTCTTCCATAAATATGCTAATGTCCATAACAGACCTTATCTATCCTATCCGCTCTCAACGCTACCGCGCCATACATTACCCCCTCAAAAAAAGAAAAGAATCTCAGCCGTACAGAAAACGAGAACAAAATATACGATAAGCTCCCATATATACAGCGCAAAAAAAGAAACGAAGCGTCGGAATTGACTCGTCGCTGCAGCAGCACACACACACGGCAGCAGCA
Organism: Cecidostiba fungosa; assembly: GCA_900474305.1. NCBI lineage: Eukaryota > Metazoa > Arthropoda > Insecta > Hymenoptera > Pteromalidae > Cecidostiba > Cecidostiba fungosa. Next base: position 152,649 of record UCOJ01000151.1, on the reverse strand, counting down.
AAAACTCTCGAGATATAGAGAGAGAGAGAAAAGACGATCGGAGAGAAAGAAGTCAATCGCGTTGCGCTCTTCAGAGAGCAGTCGGACAAAGTGGTCGGGCGACTTGTCTCCTCTCTCTCTCTCTCTCTCTCTCTCTCCTCCCTGGAGACTATATAACCAGAGAAAGAGAGAGCTGATGCAGGAATCGGAAGAGAGAATCGCGAGAGGAGAGATCCGTCACTCGCGCGCGCGCGCGACAAAAGTCTGTGTGTCCCTCTATATACGGCGACTTGAAAGGTTCTCTCTCGATTCTTCGCCGTCCGTCAAGCTACGCGTCGTCCGTCACTCTCGTGCTGTTTATCCCTTGGGGTCTTTCGAGGGAGTATAGTCGGTATGAGATGAGAAAACGATCGGGTCCTTTTACGTAGGCAGGGCTACTTCTTCCTGATTCCTTTTCTCTGTCTCTCTCGTAAAGCGCGAGACTCGACAAATTATATTGCGATTCCGCGTGATTTATTCAATGGTCTGCTCGAGAGTTGTCCCTTTTTTTCTGGACGTGTGCCTTTGGCTTTTTTCTGGCTTTTTTCTGGCGTTTTGGAGCTCGTCAGTGCGTTATTGGAATGAAATCTATTTCGAGTGAGCCACGTGTAACGAGGATCGATTGAGTTGTAACATTTATGAGGTGGTTGAACTAGCATCGCTAGACGGGGTGAATGACGTTTAGATTGAGTTACCATGTAACTCTGTAACACAAGGTTCATGAATATTATAGTAGTTGATTTTTTGAAAAGTCTGAATCCCTTCACGATACACATAAAAATATTCGATCAATACACACTGTAAGCTGCTATTAATAACGCCGGAGATAATAAAAAAAAATCTCGTCCAGCGTCGTCTAATTTTCCAATTAAGCCTCTGTCGTCAGTGTGAAGTCGATCTCGTTAAAATCGAGTTGCGAAAAGCTGCGGGTAAAACTCTCGAATAAGTAAGAGAGCAAAAGAGAGCGGCCTCGTCAAAGGCATTAGAGCCGAAGTGTATATATATATATCGATCTTCCGCGAACTCGTTAAACACGCTTTGAAAGAACGCGCTCATAGACACCTATACACGGCCCCGACGAGAGGAAGAAGCCGCGCGCGTTATCGATGCTCGAGTTGTATTCTGCACACGCTGCTATAGATGTATACGTGTGGGCTCTCCTGATTATGATCGGCTGCGGTCGAGGCTTATATACAGTCTGAGAAAGAAATAAATAGGTGTAAATCTAGCAAGAATCGCAGACTGAAGAATAAATATCACCGCTTCGCTTTTTTTGTACTATAACGAGCGTTTATAAACTATAGTTATTTTAATTTTTGAAAAATTATAATACTTTAGACTTTCCAAGACTCGTATTATAATCGATTGTTATTTATAGGCACACAGCTATATATATGTATACGAAGAAACTACAATAGCGTGATTTACGATCGTTCTAAAACATATTCGGAATTGAAACTCGCAATAATACAGCCTCTCAAAATCGGAATAACAAATTTCAAATTGTTTCCATATATACATATCTCGTTAGCCAACGCAATTCACCACCGATAAATAACAATCCAGATCACTCGAGTAAAAGCAGCACACAACGAAAAATTAGCATAGTAGACCGCGAAACATCGAATAAATCACTCGCTCGGCCTGCACTCACTTTTGACACGGACTACTACCGTTCTCTCTCTCTCCCTCGGAACATCCTTAAACGTTCGACAGCTCGTTCGCGCGATCGCTCGCGGCTCCGCCCTTATACCTTCTCTCTCTCTCTCCTGCTTCGTTCTTTCTTTTTTTTGTGCTCCGGTTATACTCGAGAGCTCGGCAAACACTTTTTCGCCTCGTACACACCTGAGCTAAGCGAAAATCGCTTTCCCGGAAAAGCTCGATTATGACGAGAGAGGATTTACGATTAGAACGGATTCTTCTTCTCTTTCTCATCCCGGCCTGCTGCTGGAGTCGTAATCTTTTTTCCGGGAGACATTGAATTTCTATGTTATTTGATCTGCGGCCTTCCGACGAGGAGGAAGTTTTATGCGAGCGAAAGTTCGTTTGCGGGAATTCTCCGAGATATTGAATCGAAGATGCAGATCGCGCTGGTTTTATATATGGAGATGATGAAAGCTTTTCTTCGCTCGCTATTGGAATATTGAATTGGCACGTAATTTGAAATACTGAATTCCGTTGAGGATACTTTTTGTTGACTCATATATGTTTGCGGTATTTCCGGATTATCTCACTTTAAATGTAAATATCAACGTCGACTGCCATACCTGTAATGTTTTCAGCTTCGAAGACGATAAAAATTATCTCTCTGGGCGTATACGTTCGATGCAAAGACTAAAATAAGAAATATAATATTCGTGTACAACTATTTTACTCACCCTACAATCATTTTTTATTCCAGTTGCCCTACACCGTAGCCGTAGACATCAGCAACCCCTCGGCGTTGAGCAGTTCTCTCAACATCTCGGACGCCGGTGAGATCCCTATAGGCGGTCTCCAGACCTGGGCTGTAGCCCTTCACTGTGGCCCTTACGACGCCGAGATCGACCTGGCGTTACGCATCAACGTCTCGTTGTCTCGACGCAACAACACCTACCTCGAGTTCAAGCGCAAGAAGATCTGCCTCAAGGACCAAAGCAACTATCCCGGACCCGAGGAAGTCTCCGTCGCCGCTTCCGGTACCAGTTCCGGTGGCCAAGTCTTCTACGCCGCTGTGGGATGCGCCTGTGCTTTCATCGCTGCCATCTGTGTCCTGGTACTCGCCTACTACGTCAGAGACAAGAAGGCTAGGAGACACAGGGAACCTCTGCAGTGAGTATTTTTCACACTACTGCTACTGCTTTATTTACCAACGATCAAGAGCTTTCATTACCGGATAAACTGCCTGTAAAATATTCAACGCGTGTCCCACGGGCGAATGTTTGCTATTTCAGCCGGTCTCGTGATGTATTTATCATCGCGGCTGCGCGCGGATAATTCATCCATTCACGAATTTCATTGAAAGCGCGCGTCCGCGTATTAAATCGGTATATAGCATTCGAAAAGAGCGAGTGTCAGCTAATTTATCGCCGGCAATTAGTCTGTTGCCGGGTCTGTATATTCAGCCTCGCTCCAAACAAAGCTCCTATTTATACAGAGAGACAGAGACCATGCGCGTCGTCGTCGGGAGGAAACATCGCCGGAAATAAGTCACTCACGAGCATGCGCGCGCAATTTAAAAATGGAACGCAAACAAACTATCAGCTTCATTAATCACGTGACGTTCGAACTCGGCCGAGAATTGAATTCGCCAAATGTATAAACTTCGTTCCGCGAAACCCGATTACCTCTGCGCACGTTCTCATTTTGCGTTTCCTTTTTCATCTGCCCACAGGGAGTCACGAGGACTCGGCTCAGCTTGCAGCGTCGAACGTGGCACCGGAATCGGACCGGCGCAAACTTTCCTGTCGCCGGAGACGCCGCCTCCGGCTTCCGCTGCTTCTGTCTCAACCTATAGGAGACTCGACGACAGGTCCAACCGAGAACTGTACGAGAGGATTCAGGAGATTACCGTTCAGAGGTAAGAAGTCAGAATTTTTTTTTCCTTTTATGGGAGAAATGCGATTTTCTCAGAATTTCACATCAAGTAAATTTTATCCGTCAGCGATGAAAAGACGAGTGGTGAGTTTTATATGGTTTTCTCGATAGACGCTTCGAACGAGCGAATTCTCTGGAAGAAAACTGAGCTACTTTAATGAGCATAGTCTCATAGTTCGCTGAATATTCGATCGTTCGCCGAAAAGACATCGGCTGTACGGGATATTTCGATCGCTCCACTGAATATGTATGCCCCCGAGCTTTGAATCGGGAAGCCATTGATTTTATTACGGTAACTTGGCGCTGAAGCTCGAGCTTTGGTTTTTTATGGCTTTCCACAGTCGAGCAGACGCGTGGCTAATTGGCAGAAGTTCAATGCGAGCTTTACCGCCCATCCAGGTAATAAAGCTGCTGAAATTCTCGGCCTCTGAGAATTTATCGGTTCGTATAGCTGGCTACTCGAGCACCTTTTGATTTTTCAGGCTGAATAACTGAATTGATTTTTAGATCTGACATTTCAGAGGAATCGTGCTCTTTGTGAGTCTTGCATATTTTTCTTTTTTACTTTTCCATTACTTTTTTAATTACTTCCACAGTCGAGGCCTATCGCACTGGATTAATTGGCTTCGTGAAAATTGCCGATCGAGTGCGGCTGGCCGAAAAAATAAATGAGATCCGAGTCAAGTATCGCTCACAAAGGCTTGAATTTTTCGCTTAGAAAGCAAACGCCGAACAACCTGGTCGAGTATCATCGCGCGCTTTTATCTCGAGCTCAAAAGTTTTGCTCCGCTTTCGATTGCTCGCCAAAGTCGCGAAGAATATAACAAAGGGAAATATATAGGTATCTCGTGGGAATTATTATTTTGACGAAAGTATGAAGGATGAGAGAACGTAAATCTGAACTGAGAATTTGAATTAAAAATAAGAAGGAAAGGACGCTTTATGATTTCAAGAGCACTTAAATCTTTATGGTTAGAATTAATGCCTGAAGTTTTACGAGCTTAATAAAAGCATAATCTCTCTCAGGATACACATTTTATTCGCTGAGAGATTATATCACCGGAGACTGTGCGCAGAGAAGAACTTGTTGATGACTTATGCAGTATGACTTGAAGTTATAAAACTACATTTAACGAGCGGAACTACTTTAACTTGAAACGTAACGATGTACATACTTTCAAATAAAGCAAGAAAAATCTTTCCGTTTTCTTGCAAATTATTTATTAAATGCTGAAACACTCTGCTGTACTATATTATTAACTAGTAGTATAGCGCTAAGCCCGAGATAGCCGTAAATCAAAACAGTTTTGGACTGGCTTTTCTGTCACAGCTTCAACTTTCCGACTCTCTAGTCTCTGACTAGCGAAAATAGATGGCGCATAGGCACTTTCCTATTTCCCTCATCACTATAATGTGCGCTGCATATGATATATCGATGTACCACCTATGTTGAGCTTATTGCTATTATTATTTATCTCTTCTAACGTTCGCCAGTTATTAATAATTGATTTTCTTCGTCGTTCATTGAGCTTTTCAATAACTTCAAAAAGTTCAAATTGGAGAAGCTTGTCTCTGCACCTGGACAAAGTAAAATTTAATAGGTATACCTTTTACATCGATCCTTTTATCTTTAGACTTCCTTAGTATTTAAAAACTCGACATCTATCGAATCTCAAATTTAACTCTTTGAAATACAAGGCGCTGCTTTGACTTTCATCGCGAACGCTCGAAATAAATCCTTTGGAATAGAGCTCTGCATTGTCGACGACCAACTCACGGATTCTAATTCGAGTGACGCGTCGCGCAGTCGAGTGTTCGATATATACCTAAACTAGAGCCGGAAAAAATGCGCCTCGTCTGGTTTAAGCTTTGACGAGCGTAAAAGCTCTCGGAAAACTCGTTTTTCCAGCGGAAACTGCGTTTCAAAGGACACAATATAATAATAATAACGTGAATCTATTTTTTTCCCCGGGTAAAGATAGATGAAAAACTGAACTGGACGTTTATACTTTACGTTCTCGTTATGCATCCTTTCGTTACTTTTAGTCGCGAGTTAAAGCAAAAAGCCTCGTTCAGTTAGTTAAACAAGCGGACTTTTTCCCTCCCCATTCATGAGTCGCCGTCAAAGTTAATTAAAAGGGCGGCGGAACCGCGAATTTCGAACAAGATTTTTTTTTCGCGAAACGAATTTAGTTACGCTTTTTCTCTCTGGCTTTACTTTGTCGTTCAGTCAATTAGCGGGGGACTTTGAGGTTTTGAGAGTAGTCTCCAATGTGCAGGACGGTGTCAAAGAAAATTGCGAAAATGCATATTTTATTATAGCGAACGATGTAACGCTCGTTAGAGAGCTCTTTGCTAAAGTTATCAAAGGCTTCGTTGATGTAACAAAGGCAATTTCGAAGTAGCCACTCTATTTGCAATTTTGCGGCAGTGCGATAACAAAGTTTTAAATAATTTCAATATCTGTAAATTTTTTCACAAAACTTTATTCAATGGCTTTAATTTACATTTTTCTTTGTTCGCAGATGTAGAGTACGTCTCCTGAGCGTAGAAATGGAGGGAACCTTCGGCCGCGTCTACCGAGGCAGTTACCACGAAGAAGGCGCCACGACAGCGAGGGACGTCCTCGTCAAAACAGCTGCCGAACACGCCTCACAGCCTCAGGTAAGATTCCTATTAAAAAAAATCAAAAACTCTCGTAAAGATAAATAAACAATAACTAACATTCGAATTGTATTTTCCAGATGGCCTTGCTGTTACGGGAAGGTCTGGCTCTGTACGGTCTGAGTCACCCAGCACTGCTGCCGGTACTCGGCGTGTCGATCGAAGAGAGGGGCGCGCCCTTCCTGCTCTATCCGCACACCGGCTACAAGAACATGAAGAGGTTCCTGCTGCGTTGCAAACTCAGCAGTGAAGGACCGCCTCGCGCACTTACCACTCAGGAGGTCGTCGAGATGGCCCTGCAGGCTGCCAAGGGTGTCCAGTACCTGCACCGCAAGCGACTCGTACATCGGGATCTGGCCGCCAGGAACTGTGTGTAAGTAACATACTCTGAATCTCTGATCTATTGAGAAATCAAAATGCAAATGATTCCACCGATAGCTAATCGTTTCTTTTTTTCTCTCTCTCGATGAAATTTCAGAGTCGACGATGAGCTCCGTGTACAAATCACCGATAACGCATTGGCGCGTGATCTCTTCCCTCAAGATTACTACTGTCTCGGCGATAACGAGAACCGACCGATCAAGTGGCTGGCGATCGAGAGCCTACTCAGCAAATCGTTTAGCACTGCCTCTGATGTGGTAAGTGGAGATTCGCATTGACGCATCTTACGCACGCACACCCTGCTGCTGCTGTATTATTTCTGTAAATATTGAACTCTTGTTTGCGTCGCTACGATGATAAGCTACCTGATAGGATAAGATTACTTGGAGGTTTCTTCGTGCGCTTTCTTGCCTCTTATCGAATTTATGCGTTTATTAAATGTAACTAGAGTTGATAATACCACGGATATTTTTTATTTACTTGTTGACTCATCACTTGAATTTAACGCAATTAATTTTCGGTTTGCTTTTTCAGTGGGCGTTCGGTGTACTTCTGTGGGAACTAACTACACTGGCGCAGCAACCATACGTCGAAGTCGATCCTTTCGAGATGGCATCCTATCTGAGGGACGGCTATAGGCTCGCCCAGCCCGTCAACTGCCCGGACGAGCTTTTCGCTGTGATGGCCTACTGTTGGGCCATGTCGCCCGACGAGCGACCCACCTTCAGTCAGCTGATCGTCTGTCTGCAGGAGTTCCACGCCCAACTCACCAAATACGTCTGAAGCGATTGCGTACTCGTGAACGCCAAGATTAATCGGAGTAGTGACTTTAGTCATTGTAGGATCGCTCTTTGATCGAAAGGGCCATGCGAGCGTAACTTTTTGCGAATTGACGGATTCAGTGCTGATTTTGAAAATGCATACGAGGACGCTTTTAAGACCTTTTTTAATAACTCGTTTGTAATCTTTGACAAATTGTGAAAGAATCAAGATTTTAGAGGCAACGTTATACTTGACAGTACGTTGTTCTTAGACGAAGAGGATGAAGACAAAATTGCTTTTTAAAGCCGAAAGTCTTGGTAGTAGATATCAAAACTAAACATTTTTTTATCATCTTTATTGCAAACACTAATCAAAATAAACGGTATACAAATAATGTGTTTGAATGTTTGTGGGATACACTGAATCTTGATACGAGTAAATCGAATTGTTGTTAAATGATAGATCACAGCTAACAAAGTATGTTTATTCTATTAATCTTAAATCAAAATAACCAGCCTAGAGCGAACGGTATTTAAGATAACTTATGACCTTTCAACAAAGAGTGATTCGATTGTTAAGACTCGGGAATGTCGAAGTATCACAATCATAAAACTAAAACAAAAGGAGCTTACAGAAAATTTTTAAAAAAATGTTATAAAGTAGATCAATAAATATTGAATGTTTAAGGAAATTATTAAAATTGTGCTAAGGTTTGACTTTTGAAGATAATTGAAACTAGTTCTTTGATTTACTCGAATTTTACTTAAATATTTGCGAATTTCATTATTCTCGTTTTATTTTAGTCTGTTGCCTGTGTGTAATTCATCTCGAGCTTGTAAATATTTGTAACGTATTCTGACTTATTTACTAATTTAAGTGATTTCTAGCATGTAAGATTCCGAGACTTTATTATGATTTAAATATTTTAATTTTGTTGAAAATTTACTAAAACGATATGACGTTTTGTGAAAGCGTTGATCTCATTGAAGGAAAGATAGAACTGATGAAAAAAAAAACTTTGTTGAAGGCTCTTGCCTGTCTTCTTGGGACCTTTTATGTAATCCTATTAGAAGGCGTCAAATTCGAGCGTGCCAACACTTTCTTTTGTATTTTTGTATATACTTAGATAAGATTTAATCGCCGCCGCTTAGCCTGTAATAGCGAAAGTAATCGAAATCTCCATTTCGTTCAAAAGACGTATAGGACGTAAAAGAAAATCAAATCTTTGCTTGCCAAAATTTCAGTTTATAGCAACAAATATTCACAAACTCTCTTTGACCATTTCGAAACGCACGAGTAATCTATGCCAACCAATCGCCAAAAAAATCTAAACGTCCGATTCGAAATAGTAAAAGAGAGTCCATAAGTTATTGCTCTTCATATAATAATATCTCTATGTAAATTGCACGAAATGAGTACCGAAAATGCCACACTGCACAAACTCTCGCTTCGAGTATGGAGATTGTCGAAACCACGACTTTCGCCGTGTACACCAGCAGCCGATCATACACTGTAAATATCCAGTAGCCTAAAAATAAAGAAGCCTGTACAAAGACGAAGTAATAAAACAAACTAAACTAAAGAACTGTTGAAATTCTGACATTTTCCGCATCCGTCCTCCGCAGTTACCTTGAAACTCCGCCCAGCGCATCCTCGTGCACCGATAAATCTCGCTTCTCTCCTTATTTCGGTCTAGCTACTCCGCCCTTGTTACTTACATATAGTTTGTGCACGTGCCGTCGACGATAAGCAGGAGAAAAAGAAAGAGTTAAAAATGTCGAGCGCGCGAGCGCGAGACAGATATTTCGACTTTCCTCGAAATCGTCCGTCAAACGAGGCCTGACAAAATTAATGGGCGACGCGACGACGACGTCTTGTTTAAAATGACTAACGAGCCACCCCTCGTGAAACCGGATAGTGTGTCTTCTCGCCTTGGTAGCTTTGAACTGCACGCGCCAGCGACGAGCGCCATCCAATTATACTGCATTACTCGAATGAGCGGAAGCATTCTTGATGTTTTGTTTTGTCGATGCTCTTGCTTTTTTTTGCTCGACACTCAGGCTAGAATGTATTACGAGCAAGATAAAGACACAGAGCGTTTAAATTATCAAAATTCTTCAAGTCGGCTTTTTATTTTTAGTAAGGTAAACATTTTAGACTCGAATTAAAAGCGTTACATTTATTTTTCTTGCTCGTGCGGTTAATGGAACGTCCTTTTTTTTGTATTTGGTTCGTACTAGCTTCGAGCTATTTTAAATCGCTATCTTTCAAAGATACTTTTACACTCGCTCAATTACTTTTGAATTTATTCAACCAATTTCGCAGCTGACGGTCAGAAAGCAGGCATGAAAATAGAGCGTTTATAACTTTAACTTTGAATAATGAGGCATTTACTTTTCTTTTTCACAGCTTCGTCGATGTTCATCCCGCCATTAAACGATGTTAAAACAAGAAAATTCAACAACGGCGTTTGAAGTAAAAATGATGCGAACAAGTTAAAAATATTTTTAGAAAAAGGCCTCTTTCTCGGAATGCAACAGTCAGGTATATATCCCAGGGAGCGGTCAGCAGGTAAACGCAACCCTGCGCTGCATTTCAACCTGTGCGCATAAGATGGCCCCATCGTACCTAAGCCAGCTTACAGAAAATGAGGTGCATCAGTAGTGCATCAACGACTGCCTATACGCGCGTTTGTCTCTGTCCCCGCATTATCTTCAAATTTTCGATTAACGAAAAATGCTGTGCTACCAACGATCTTTCATCGTCGTATTTACGATTCTGATGGCTTTTCTCATAATAGGTAAGAGTTGAATAAAATTGAATTTATTTTTAAAAAGCTTTTAAAATAAGTTGATGTTTAAATTTTACATAAGATATCTGTGATTTAATGTTTTGTTTAAAAGAAGCTGTGTATGTGAATAAAACAATTGTTGAAACAATAAATGTGTATTTTAGGCAGTTCTGGTATAAAGTGCTACCAGTGTAGCAGTGACTCAGATCCAGAAGGCCTGGACAACTGTGGCACCTATTCGAAATTCGACAAAGAGAGAAACGTTCCCGTGGAATGCACTAGCGATGACTCCAAAACGCCCGGCACATTCTGCGTTAAGCTGACGCAGCAGAGTCCTCGTGGATTTATATGTAAGTATATACGAAGAAAACCCATTTGTATAACTTTGTCAAATTTTAATTGCATAATTCATTTAACATTCTAATTCCATCTTTCTTATAATTCATTAAAAATTTCTTTATTGCGGTCGATTACAAACAAAGTTTTATAAATGAAGTGCATTAACATACTACACCAACTTGAATCTTACATTATGCTTATTTTCGGTTCTAGGGGACGGAAGATGGAAGAAAGTCATTCGTCGCTGCGCTTCTGTGGCGAGCACTGGTGTCACAGGCGTCTGTAATTGGGGCGTTTACGATAACGGCGTCTACTGGCAGGAGTGTTCCTGCTCCGAAGATTTATGCAACTCGGCTACAAATCTCAATTTGAGCTTCGTCGCTGTTCTTGCAACCCTAACGACGTTTTTATTTCTCCGATAAAAATTTCTGTGATTTTTTACTGTGTGCCAAGTGAATCTCGGTTAATTAAAAGAAGCGATAATCAAGTAAAATCTGAACTTATAAGCGTGTAAATAAAATTGTAAAAGAATATATAGCAAGAAAATTACTTTGTTAAGTCAAAAACAAAATTTTCTTTTTATTCTGCTAACAAATATATAAAAAATAGAAAAGTGCTGAATATATTTTTGTGAATGTTTAAAATCAAAAGCGTTCAATAATATAACTAAGTCGATATTTCATTTGTACCGTTATTCTTCCTAGTGATCATAATATTTTGTTGAAAGAATTTTTTTAATTTTCGCCTCCCCGATTCCCTAGAGTTTTTTCAAGTTCAAGATATCATAATAAACCGAACAAATATTAGGTTAAGAGGTTATTTATTATGTAAGTTAATAATTTGAGGTAGGTTCGTGTCTTTTATATATAAACGAATATTTAGAAAGAAAAGGTAGATATTTTGACCAATAATATCGAAAGGTAAGAAGTTAAGAACACCGCAGCATCTGCGTTTACGCGTGCCCGTACCGCTTGTAGTGAATCAACAAGTTGTTGAGTAAGTTATGGGGTTCATTTCAAAGATAGTATCAGGTCAGGCCACCTTGTCCGGAAGTTCTGACTGGACGCAGTCACGTATAGCAGACCGGAAGATCTGACTGGACGTAGTCACGTATAACCAAACCGGAAAATCGATGCTTCTGAGCCACGTTATGAGCAATTGAAAGTGATTGTTGTTTTCTTATTATCATCACCGTTAAATATTTCATGGTACGTTAAGTAGGAAAAGTCTCATTCAATAATCCCTATGCTCAGATCAATACAATTACAAAAGACAATATTTTATTGTTCCCTTTAAACGATAAATAAGAAACTCTATAAAATAGAATTTCAAAGGCTTCAAACGAAACGGTGCATTCGCGCAGTAAATCGCAGAAGTATCTCTTCACCAGCTCACGTTCTCAAGCATCAGCGAGAACATCTCCTCGGGCCTTTTTGGCACTTTCGCGCGCTATAACATCCCCATCGATTACGTCGGCTGTTCGCGCCGCGACTCAGCATCAGCTCTTCAGCACCGCTTGTCTGTAGCACAGCGTCGGTTCACGTGTACCTTGTTATTATCGATGTGAGCGCCGCGATAATGGCCTCGCCGTGCACTTTCGAGCTTGTGTCTTACGTGGCTGCGGAAAAAACGTGCTGGATTAGAATTGAACTTCATTAGCGTATCCATTTTCTCGTGGCGATCTTCTTGTTTTCATGCTTGTATTTTGGATTTTTGCGCTCACCGATCACATTCGATAGGAAATATTGAATTTATTACGAGTTGTTCATATCCAGATAATGTAGCGTGAATTTTCTACTTGTATTTTTGTTATACTTATTTGCAAGTCAATAATTCAAACAAATTTATCGATTCACAGAACTATAAGAGTTCAAGGTTCAATATTTGGAAGTGTTATTGATGCGACTTTAAATAGATTTTTGCGAATGACTATTATATGTAAACAATTTAATCTCTATTTCATTTAAAGTATGTTCAAATTTACTTTTTCCTCCTATGATATACGTTGAAATAAATGAGTAGTACGTCGAACTACGATCAGCTCCGAGGGGTTATTCACATATTTTTTAGCTTTCTTATCAGTACAAATCAAACATGGAATATACTATATCATTTAGAATCTACAATAACTTCCTGTCTTTTATATATCGCTTAAATTTTCTGGCGTTATACGAATCCATTATTCACATCACATGCTTCTAAATATATTTCTGCAAATGACTATAATTATGCAAATAATACTCTTTTACTGATAACACTGTATAGTAGCGTGTATATCAGTATCTATGGTGGCGTTTTCTACGCATTTAAATCATATTCAAATTTACTTTTTCTTCGACGATACCTTGAAATAAATGAGCAGTACGTCGAATTACGATCAGTTCCAAAGGGTTATATGCATATATTTTTCTGTAACTTTCTTATCAGTAACCAATCAAACATAGAATGTATACTAGATCATTTAGAATCGACAATAACTTCCTGTCTTTTATGTCGCTTAAGTTTACTAACATTATACTAATTCTTTAGATCACCTTGTCGTGAAGTTCTGTTTTCCGCGCTCACTTAGACTTTTCTCTTTTAAAGCATGACGCAAAATGGCACAACAATTACTTTCAGAGTAGACCAATGCTTATGTATACATTAATATACATGCGATGTTTTAACCCGTTCGGAGAAAAAAAATTACAAGGCCCATCGGGCTTCTATAAGTATATCGATAAAAGAAAAAAAATCGTTAAGATGAACAAGCTGCGTTATATGCTATTTATTTGCGTAGTCTTGACCATGATCTTGTAATGTATATACACCTGCTACGAAGATATTGTGCGTATACGGAATAATTTTTTTAAGGACGTATGGAAATTAATTGCTTTCAGAGATAATATCCCAGGGTAGAAAAGCCAATGCAATATATACACGCAGTGATAAATGAATTCAGTAATACTGAAAACTAAGACGAAAAATATGGATTAGTATAATATAAAATAATTGTATTATATTATACGCCCCTACTTAGGGAGGTAAAGAATTGGCGAGACGTAGCACGTGTAAAATGCCATCTCTGAAAACGATGCCTCCTTCATTGTTAACACCGCCTCCATTGTTTATAAACTCCCTCCAACAGTTCACCGGCATACCGGCCACGTGCGTCAAATCAACAGTACCATTTTTTACGTCTCCACGCCTTCCATTATCGCGTACTTACTTACACACACACATGCTTATACAGCTGTTCGCAAAGATGAAGAGCGCGAAACATACTCCGAGGAGTTCGAATGCTTCCGAATGCTATATAAGATCATCACGGGACGTGACACCTTATCATTCCATTACGAACCGGCGCACCGACAACGATTCTGTGAATACAAGTACTTCTTCTTTTGTTTTTTAACGGTGATATAGAAGAGGCAAAGAATAAACATGACTGCCAGGGTTACTTATCTGCTGGCGTTGCTGCTGCTTGCGGGCACTCAGCTGGCATCAAGTAAGTGTGCCCTTTGAACTTTCTTTTTCTGACTGACAAGTGTTTGCGGAAACTTTGCAATCAGCGATGTTAATGTTGGCACCAGTAACGTATTCGCTAGACGTTTTGCTAGTACAAGCGCCGCATAGCGTCGGAGGCTCTGTGTTCTACTAAGGCGCTACTTTTCTGTGTTACATGCAATTTTTTTTTTATTCTGCAGGTGTTCCAGCTTACACCAATTCCAGACCCAATTACGCATCATTTTCCGGTCCCGGGTTCTCGGCAAGTACCTCATCAGGAAATATCCTGGATCCAAACAACATCCCGTTCGTCCGTCCTATTATAAATGGGTAAATATCCTTAATACAAATTTTGAGCGAATGATCATTGAATTGAAATCTCACCTAACTACTCTGCTTACATAGCATCAAGAATTTCCCGAAGGCATTGCAGCAGCTATTTGGTAACCTTCAGGCCCAGCGAAATACTTTCCAGCAGAAACTTGAGGCCGAGGTCCAGGCTCAAAATCAAAAGTGAGTAATGTTTCTATTTTTGTATAGTACGTGTTTTATCAAAATATATACTCAGTTAAGCTAAATTCCTAACTACTCCAATTACAGCTTCGAGAATTTCCAGAAGAATTTGCAGCATGAATTAGATAATCTTCGCGCCCAGCGAGATACTTTCCGGCAACAACTTGAGGTCGAGGTCCAGGCTCAAAATGAATAGTGAGTAATGTTTAAATATACCAGGGTAAAGGGTTTTAAATTTGATTAATATTGTAAAGCTTAGTATCGTAATAGTTCAGTATACGACTACTTAGAGGTATTCAAGGCTTACGCATAATACAAACTGTAGTTTCTTTCTATGCTCAAATTTGATACGACCTAGAGTTCTGAACCTGCATAAGCAAGTCGAGTCAATTTTTAAATAGCATTTGTCATTGTAAAACTAAATACTCAATTAAGCTAAATTCATAATAATATTCCAACAAACACCATCATTCCTAATTACTCTGCTTACAGCTTCGAGCGTTTCCAGAAATCTTTCCAGCAGTATTTAGCTAATATTCAGGCCCAACAACAAGCTTCCCCGCAGCAACTTCAGGCCCAAGTCCAGACTCAACAACAACCGTAAGTAATGATTAAATATACCAGAAATATAGCATCAATCTTTTTCAATTTCTTACCACTCACGACATATTTACAACATTGACAATTTTAACGCCTGGAACAATAAATATGCATATACTTCATGTATAATCCACATTTTCGTAGCGAATGCTATTGCTAACTATTATATTATTATTTAATCAAACAGAATTTCGGACCAGAGGAAACAAGTTGATGGCAGTTATTTTGGTAATGTTCCCGCTGCTGGTGGTTCCGTCTCCGCAGGACCTAACTCAGCTAGTGCCAGTCTTGGACCTAATACTGAATTCAATGCTCACTTCAAACCGGTAAGTGATTTGCTAGAATTTTTCGTCAAGAAAAATAATAACTAAAATTTTAGAACCTTCTGGTTGTATATATTTTCTTATTGTTTGTGAAGTATAAACAATTAAAATTAATAATTTTCCTCTTTTTTCAAGTCCTTATCTGCAATGATGCCCAATTTCAAAGTGAAGCTTCCTAATCCATTGAACATCTTTGGTTCAGCGGACGAATCTCATGAGAAGGAGACCTTGTAGACGTCCAGCTTCGGCGTCGACAACAACGGCAAAGTTAGGTCATCTACCATACTAAGATGATTGAATACGTAATGCCAGTTATGAATTTTTGCGCTCTCGATCGACCGGAGATTCCTCTTTTTTATTGCTATTATACACGATGCGAGATTTGCGGATTTTTGTGTCGACTTCTGAATGGACTTTTTTCATGTTGATTGGTTCTGGTTTTACTGATGATCCTGGAGAAAGCGTCGCACTAAACGTGTAGATTGTTATTTTTATTCACTTTGCAATGTCAAGCGATTGAAAGATATCTTGCGTTATAGTAATAGTAGGTCAATCAATCAAAAAGGATCAATTATACATACAACGCTATATTTTTATAATTTTACGCAGAATTAAGTTTCGTGTAGATGTGCAATAATACCATGAAATAAATTTCCGTGCAACGAGAGATAACAAAGTACTCTTAAGTAATTTTGTATAGACGCCACACCTGCAAAACCATCCACGATCCTTAAATACGTGATTCCCGCTCATGCGCTCCTAATCTCTTATTATGTACTCATCCTTGCACACTAGAAACTCTTGCTATAATTATAATGCCAAGGGGTAAGCTCCGCTCCGCAAAGAGGCTCGCTGAAGGTCTCCGGTTAGCTGGAGTGCGCGTCTATCCAAACAGCGCAAACAAGGTGTAAGAAGATTCCTCAAAATAAAACATGTTGAGCAAGATACTTCCTAAAAAAGAACGAAAGTTGCGAATTTAATGTTTGACAAGAAGTGCCTCAGTACACACACTAACAATCCTCAATGATCACATCAGTCCTCAACAAACACTATATGGCATACCCATCTCGGAAACTAAGCCACTCAAGCTAATCAGTCATGCGAGAGTATTAGGCGAAGCGACGTATAACCAGAGGAGATATCACTTGTAGTATAAATATTTGAGTCGTGCACTAGACGATCATCATGTACGTCGGAACAAGCAAAAAAAAGGACACTCACGAGAAAAAGCGGATGAAGGAGGGTAAACGAGAAAAGTAGCGTCGCGTCGAGCGACAGAGATCATTCGTCACGACCCATTAGTCGACCGAAGTCGCTTCCTTCTCTTTTCGCGCTTGGCAGTGTATATATGGTATTAGTTATAATAGTCATGTACTGTCGTTGTTATATTCTATTGTTTTAAAATAGCCCAGAATTTTTTTAGAGTATACGCAAAATTGGTTTATAATTATCATTTTGTCATGACACTGATACTTTTAAATTCCAATAAATATCTTAAAAAATCAAACCCTTCCGCAGCCTGTCAGTTACACATCTCGAAAATCTCGCAATCACGGAAATTACAGAAACCGCGCGCGCGAAAATCCAATTAACCCGTTTCCTCCCTAACAAGCTCATACAGGCGTATGCACAGACCGACAGGCGCAACATCGCGCCTCTAACCATCGTTGAAAAGGCTCAACTGCACGCACTCCGCTCGGGCGCGTGCGAGAGCCAGAAATAAAAGCCGCATATGCTCGAGCGCGCGTGCGAACGCTCATTTGCATAGCTGGAGCTTCGCTTTACGATCCCCGCTGTATATGCGGAGTGGATTGATTTCCCCTCAAGAGAGCATCGATCCGTTGACTTTTTTTTCGCGTCGCGTAGTCTGTGCGAATTATTTCTTCTTTTTTGTACGCGATTTCACCTTGTTGATAACCTAGTGATCCGAATGGATAATTGACGTGTGATTGATGAGATGTAATTAATTCTGCTGGGTGGAGTATAGGTCTGTTTTTTTTTTTTTCAAATTTTTGCACGAGTGTTGGGAAGAATGTTGATTGTAGTGAGTGTATAGACATGATGATGGATAAAGTGGTGATATAATTTGTATTGCTTATTATATAGTATTGCGAAGAAATGTGTATCGCGTGCTATAGTGGAATCGTAATTATTCTTCAATAAAGCTGCGAGTGCGTTCGAGAAAGGGAATCGCAGAATACTTTGCCAGTCGCATCATGAGAACGGCATCGTATCATTATGTAACTTGTTCGTTATAAATGATTTTTTTTCTTGAAAGCGAGGTAACGCGTGTTGACTAATGCTAATTTAACTTTGTTTTTTATCTGTTATACACGGCGATGAATGGACAATGATGTCAGCAGCTTATAACCACTCATTGATAATGGAATTTAGAACACCTGGATTTATTATTGTACGCCTGAATAAGTATCTTCTGGAATCGATTAATGAGAAATATTCTTGCGGCGAAGAAATTCATTTTTCCACAAAGCCGTTTCCATCTTTGGAAAAAATCATCCTACGAAACAAACGACATCGATTACCGGACGAAAACCTGCAATATATATAATAGAACTTTTCATATATACGTAACCGCGCGTCATTCACGCGATGACAATAAGCATCCCTCTGGGTTTTCGATCAATCGTCCGTAATTTATGACGTCATTAAATTACAAACTCATCGCACAATAGCGCGCAGCAGTCAAAGCAAAATAGAGATGAATGGAAAAAGTGAAGCACGCGTCAAAAGCTTTATTTCCCCTTCGAAATTCGCGCGTAGTCCTTCTGTATAGGAAGTTATAATACGATCCGAATGATGAATTGTGTTTGTATGATGGCTGCTGGTGCCTCTGTGAAAGGTAAGTTAATTGAAACGGTAACGAATGCATGAGCGAATGAACTTTTTAGTCTGACTGAGCTCGAATGTGTAATCGGTGAATCAGATCTATGAATTCAGTGTGAATTCTGATGATAAATTCAGAGATCCCGTTATGAATTAAAAGCGTTGTACAAAAAGTTACCGTTCGGTCGCGAAAAAAATCGTTTACGGGAACCTGCTCTTGATATTTTTTAAATTCTATTAATTAAAAAATATTTCTTAATCGTTGTATAAACACTGTTAGATCTTCCTGAACTAAACGTTCAACCTAACTTTCCTCTTTACGATCTCCGTGACTGTACACAGTTTTACCTCAGACGTTACTGGTCACAATGCACCTCTCGTAAAGGGGGTCTTGGCGCACACCTTCGGAGCACTTAACGCCACGATCGAGGGGCTGTGCAATCTCTTACGAGAGAGAAAGAGGGTCGACCCCCCTCTATTACAGCCTATGCATGCGCCCCCAACTCATTCATCGTCTATTTTCAAGAGCATCGTATACGCGAGCACTTTGTTAGCGCTTGATTGTCGCACCTTTGGGAAATGCCAGTTTATGCAAGCTGCAAGATTATTGATTTTCTTGCTAACTTTACGTTTACATTAAAGTGATTACGTCTTTTTGAGGCTTTCTTTAGATTTAGATTTTGCTTCCACCTAGAAGAAGCTTTCTAATAGTAATTTTTAAAGTTTTCGTAGAAGCATGTTAGAAGATAGTTTTGTCTAGCGAATATAGGTGGCGCATGGTCACTTTGCTGTTTCTCTCATCACAATCTGCGCTCGGATTGTATATATATATAGTGGTGTGTCACTTATGCCAAAACTTCCTTCTGGACCTGTTATACTTGGTCCGTTCGTGCTATAACTGCAAAAGAGTTTATTCTGAAATTGTGAATTGATTCTGAAATTATTTTTAGTCTGACATTTTTATACTAATGCAAAAAGTCTCTGAGCAGATCACGTATGGACACTCTGATCGGTGACCTGGTACTCATTACCATCAACTATAAGTTATTGTTGATTTTCCCAAAACAATTTTATTCATCATACGTCCCAATAAAACGCTAATGAAATGTTTTCCTTCGAAAACGCAATTGTATCTGATACTTTTCTAGACGAAAAAATAGAATCGTTGAGGTCATGATCATCGTTACCGGCACGACATTCTAACATCAATAGGACTCAAATTTCTAATCGGACGACGATCATTACTGTTCGATACAGAAGTATAAAACCCACAGCAATCCTGAAATTTAGTTTCAGTTCCCTTCAATCTCTCGCCAAGAAGTAATATCGAACGGAAGGCTTTTTCGCACAAAATGTTTGTGAAACTAATCTTTATTGTCTTCGCTTTAACGATACTAAAATCAGCGCAATCCGCCGAGATACTGTCAAGGCTCGAAATGGATAATCCAGAAACGAGTGTTCTCGAACCAAGCACTGAAATCGATTCGAATTCAGGGGATGAGGAGTCGACCACCATCACGATTTTGATACCTACCTTCGTTGCGAATAGCAAAACATCCGATGGAACAATCGAAGATAATCCCTCCGAGAGTAACGAGGAGTCGCCGTTTACGAGCAAGAGTCAGACAAGCAACGAAAACGTAATTGATTGCCAACACCCTATATTTTAGTTTAGCGAATAGACGCATTATTAATGTTGATAGCATTTAAATTGATGTTCAATGTTTGATACAACTGACAATATAATATACAATAAATAGTTTTGAATCGTACATCCATAACGAAGTTTTGATTTTCATAAAAATTCCTCGTATTGTAACTTTAATATAATTTAAAATATAGCTGTATAACACAGAGCCAATCTTTATCTCTCATTTTCAAATCAATTTCGAAATAACCCACGAAAAATTATCACTAAACTTAGCAGTCGCTAATTATCAAAGCAAACTTAACAGTCCGGCGTTATTTTTCTGCGTCTCGTTTATAAAGAAACGCCAACATATTTCGGGTCTAACCGGTTTCTTCGTGCGCAAATGCTCAGCCCAAGTATAATGAGGCTCGCGTATTTTTTCCTATTTCTACAAAGCACGTATATATACGATCGTTAAAAAATCTCACGTAATGCTATTTTCTTCCTCCTGTAATCCCCACAGACCGACAGGTTCGTCTTTTTACCGATGTCACTGATGAACGACTTGCGCGTCAATCTAGCCCGTACGAACGATCCTGAGACACCCGGTGCTGGAAATCTGCAACTCAGTATCTTCACGAGCAATGGAAATGGTTTGCAGATATTCGATAATATCGACAGGCAGCGACGAGGAAACAATCACCCGGACTCGCATCTGATCGATCCGCACGAACCACCGCAGATGCAACTTGTCGACAACACGCTTCGGGTATAACGAGCATTTATTCGTTCTTTATGTAGAGACTTTTTACGCTACGTAGTTGTCTGTTAAGTATTGGTTGGAATAACGGTGAGTCAAGAGATGATTGTAGAAATATTTTTATTTTGATAATTTCATCGGTTGAGTAAAGTAACCTTAAAGAAATTAGTCAATTTCTAGAAAGTTAAATCACATTCAATATCCCATTTTTTTAACAGGTTCAATAGGATATTTTGTTGCCTCGTCTGTACAAAATTACTTAAGATTACAATTTTTATCTCTCGTAGCACGGAAATTTATTTCATGTACTGAATTCTGCGTAAAAACATAAAAATAGCGTCGTGTGTATACCAATGGCAATTTTCATTTGTATGAAATTAGTTGCTTTTTAATTTGAGAAAAATCACGTTTAAAGCGTCGTTCATACTGATTCTTTTTGATTGATTTACCTACTATTACTATGACGCAAGATATCTTTCAATCGCTTGACATTGCAAAGTCAAATACTAATTCTTCTTAACGACTCTAAAATAGCAGTATCGCTTCTAACATTTGAAAAATAAACTATTTACGAGGAAACTGTTCGGTAATTTAGTTATTTTACAAAACGACTGGCGTAGAATCTCTATTACGTAACAATAAGAGAACATTCTCGCGTATACAAACATTTCGATAGTCACAAATTCAGATATATTAAGAAGGTCCAATCTAATAACAAAACAATTTTTTCACTTAAGCAGTTGGTGGCGATAAAATCATCAGTCGACGACCTGGCGATGAGGCTCTTTCCAAATCTACACGAAGTGCGACGTTCCCCCCAGGATCATCAGTAAAATCAGAACGAATCAACATGAATAAATGTCCATTCGAAAGTCGAAACGACAAATTAATCTCGCATCGTGTGTATGATCGCAATAAAAAAAGAAGGAATTTATATCTCTTATATAATAATCGATAAATACAAATCATAATAAACATAAGCGTATGTAACGCGCTCCCGTCGATCGAGAGCGCAAAAACTCATCGTTGTCTACTTGGCATTATAATTATATTAAGAGCTTAGTGTAAGGAGTATATTATAACGTGAGATTACGCGCGCATGAGATAGGCATTGCGTATTCAAGGATCGTGGACGGTTTTGTAGGTGACCTTGCCGTTGTCGTTGACGCCGACGGTGGCCGACTTGTGCGAGGTCTGCTTACCATCCGGACCGACCGCTGAACTTGAGCTTGAGCTACTGAAGACGCCGTAGTTGTTGCCTGATGGAGGAGGAATGCTATCGCCGAAACGACTGAAAATTCCGGGTGCAGCCTTAAAGAAAAAGGATTATTGTTAATTTTGAAATTTACATCCTTCTAATAATATACATTTTTATGAAAAAGTAATATTTCAGAAAGAATATTAAGATAACTTATATAACCTTCTAAAATGTTATTAATTTTTCTTGGCGAAAGATTCGAAATAATATCTTACCGGGTTGATCTGAGCAGTTTGGAATCCACCATTAGGTCCAATATTGGCACTGGCCGAAGCTGAATTAGCTCCTGCGGGGGCGAAACCTCCACCAACAGGAGCACCGCTAGGATTACCAAAATAACTGTCAACGCCATTGCTCTGGTCCCAAATTCTGTTTGATTAAATAATAATGCGATGGTTAGCATTAGCATTAGCTGCGAAAATGTGGATTATACATGAAGCACATGCGTATTTATTATTCCTGGCGATAAAGTTGTCAATTTTGTAAATATGTCGTGAGTGATAACAAATTGAAACAATTAATAGATGTGTATCCAGTTTGCATTATGCTGTGTGTTATTGACACTAAACTAATACTTGTTGAACTTCTGAATGAATATATTTCTATGGTTATAATCGTGACAAACTTTCATCTGCGAAGCTTTTAAAAGCATAAATAAGCGTATAATGAACTTCATGCCTTCACATGAAGAATATCTGAAATTACCAATGCAGGAAGCTGCTGAAAAATTGAGTAAATTGAATGCAGCCTTGTGGAACTGATGTAACGTTATTGATTGATGCTATACGTTGTTTATGAGCTGACAGACGGTTGCATCGATTTTTAATATTAAAATAGTATAACCCATCACCTATTATTATTATCTTTGTTTGTGAAAGGAGAAGCATAAACAGTGCTTTTAGCGCCACCGAAACCAGAACGAGAGTTGACTGAAGTGGCAGAAGACGCGGAATTCGGCGAACTCTGTGAGTTTACGTAAACTTGAGCAGATGGATCGACCATTCCTTGATCGTTGGTGATAAAGGCACCGGCCGAGGCAAAAGTGCCACCGCTTTGAAATGGAAAATTACATTGTATAATTTTGCAACGATATTAAAGTTTATATGAAAATCATTTCAATAATGATTCAAAGTCTGAGAGTTTACTGTACGTCATATGTGTTTATTTATAACGTCTTACAACTTTGGTTTCATTATAATCTTTTCCTCGTTCGACAGTTATTAAATCAAACAAAACTGCTGCAGTGCTTGAGGAATTCTCGAACATGACATCACATCGTAAAATCTGCCACATCACATACTAAACCTTACAATGTCAGTCAAGTTTATAAAAAATAATTGAAACACTTTGTATTATTCGGTTCTTATTACTACTGAAGAATATATTGTTAGTAAATACAGTAACCATAAACCTGTTAACCTGCTACATTTAAACATTACTCACGCTTGTTGTTGAGCCTGGATTTGAGCCTGAAGTTGCTGCTGGAAAGCTTGTTGTTGGGCCTGAAGATTAGCAAATTGCTGCTGCAAATAGTTCTGGAACTCCGCAAGGTTGTAGCCAGGGTTATAGGCAGGAATGGTGTTGAAGTAAGGGTTCTCGAAGGGGACACCTCCCAATGAGGCACTAGCCGAGTACCCGGGACCGGAAATTGATCCGTAATTGGGTCTGAAATTGGCGTAAGCTGGAACACCTGCAGAATAAAAAAATTGTTTTACGTGGGTCGAGAAAAAGGTAATGATATGTAAATGATTATAATAAATTATATACATGTATAGTAAAGTACTACTGTAATGTAATAGGTATTTACATTGTGAAATTGAAAAAACTTCTTTTTGTTAGAATAATTACACGGATGGTTATGTATTAGTCACTTGTATTCTATAATAATGGAAAGCATATTGGCCCTCGCAATAAATTTACGATTCATGCTAATATCATGAATTAGACCCAAAATATAATAAAATTATTATAATAAATTTTTCTAAATCATGCTAGTATCATGCAATAAAACCCAGGGTATAAAAAATGCTTTGTTGCAAGGACCACACAGCTTTGCACCCAAATTATAAATATACACACAGATTTCCTTAAGAACTAAAAATTACGATCGTTCATTGTTAGATTACAATTAATTACTAACTACATAAATATTATAGTTCACATAATGGTATTGGCGAATACAATTGCATGTAAATAATAAAATGTCTTATATCCGCAGGTATAATTATAATACCAATGAATGATGAAGTATGAAAAAAAACATTCAACGATGAGAGTACGACTGATAACCAAGTAATACAAAAAATGAAGTGTCGATGAATGCACCAAAATCCCCTACGTCTTCTGTTCTACACCAGGCGATTACACAAACTGCAGTGATATCTTCTATACTGTTCTATAAAGCCCATCTATTCCATGATTCCTTTTATATTTCTGCGCCACATCCTACCTGCACCGGGTACAGCACCACCAGCAGGACCATCGACTTCTATGGCAACCGATTCGTCATCAGGGCCAAAAGAGCCTCTCACACCGATGAACGAGTCTGAAACGACCTTCTCGATCTTTCCACCCGGAATCTTTTCACTGGTGTACTGGGGTGTTCCACCAGCTCTGCTGGGGAATGACGATGACGCCGATACTGATGATCCTCCAGCTCTACTGGGGAAAGATGACGATGCCGATACCGATGATCCTCCAGCTCTACTGGGGAAAGATGACGATGCTGATACCGATGATCCTCCAGCTCTACTAGGGAAAGATGAAGATGCTGATACCGATGCACCGGCACCGCCAGGGTAGGCCGAAGTGGAGAAGGAAACTCCATTGTTACCAGAGCCAGAGATGCTGCTGCTGCTCGAACCCGGGTATCCTGAGCTGGAGACACTGCTCGAGCCTGGAAAACCAGAGTTGGAGGTGCTACCACTGTAACCAGGGAAGCCCGAGTTTGAGACACTGCTGCTTGATCCAGGGAAGCCCGAGTTGGAGGTACTGCTGCTTGATCCAGGGAAGGTCGAGGTGGAGACGGTTCCTCCCGAGCCTCCAGCGCTGGCGCTTGCACTAGCGAAACCTCCAGCGAAGGCGTTACTGTTGCCAACATTGGAGTCGCTGAAAGCTGGCCCAGATGGGTAAGGATAGTCGTAGGGACCGGGCAGTGAAGCGGGCAGAGGATTGAAGCCCCAGGGTGCGGCAAAAGCTGGATTCGGCGGGTTGAGGTAGGCAGGTGGAATGTGATTGAAAGGCATCGGTGGAAGAAGATTCGAGGCTGGCAAACTGCCGGCCGCGGGTTTGTCCGACGGCTTCTCCTCTTCGTCGGGTTTCAGTCGGTTGAATAGCTGAGGTGAACCAGGTTTGGGCTTTTTCGAGCTCTTTGGCTTTTCTTTCTCGCTGACCAGCGGTTTGACCGTGGGTGTCTCATCCTCTTCTTCGGCCGTTTCCTCCTCGTACTCGTAGTCAGACGACGGCGTCGTCGGAGCCGCGGTTGTAGACGGCCTCTTACGCCTTCGTATCTTTTTTGGCCTCGCGGTCGTTATCACCGGAGCCGGTGTGGTCTCTTTGACCTCCTCTTCGTCCTCTTCGTCATCCGGACTCGTCGTGGTCGGCTCAATCGTCGTCGTAGCTTCGTCGTCTTTGCTCTCCTCGTTCGTATCGCGCTTGCTCAAGACTAGAGTTCGCGCGTCGCTAAGCTGGCCATCCTTGAATATTTCGTCCACCGATTTGCCTTTGTCATGCGGAAAATAGAAAAAAAGCGTTTGTCTAATGATTTCGGCGTAGAACGTACACCGCAGCCGTTTAGCGGACTGTTTACGTATAGGTTCATATGTGTATGGCTGCGATGGTTTTTTCCGTGACTGTTAACAGTTAGTGCTTTGGGTAATTGGCATTGGTTGGTATATATTATGTAGAAGTATAAGTCAGTGCGTGAGTCGTAAAGAAAAGTTGTGAGAAGTTTTTGGCAGATACTCGTGAATGTGTTTGTAATCCTCAAAAATACTATTTTCTTTACTGCAGCGTTGTTTTTATAATATTTGTTGACCGATGGTCTTCATAAGCATTTGTGATATGTTCTATGATACGTGACACCGAGTAGCAATTATAGAACGGTTTTTATTGAGGAAAACGACTCTTTAATAGCTGCAGTGAATCGTTTTTCTGATAACTTTGTATCTTACTGAACAGTTCGATCGTGTCTGAACGCCAGTTATATTGCTTTTTAACCGAATTATTACAATTCAACTTCGTAACTTTTATTGAAGATTAATTTTACTAGCATTACGTTGTATAATTGTGCAACTAAAATTTAATAAACGAAAGAACTCTACCATGCTAAGACAATTTTTTACAAGCTACAACATTTTTTCTACATTATTGCTAATATCTGTTTACCAAAATACTCTACATTATTCAAATCAAATAAATTTCGCAAACCCAAAGACAAACGAAGAGTGAAGAAATGGAACAAACATAGGTACAAAAAATCCCATATACGTATAATCTATATGTAACTTATTTGACTTTAGATGTAATACAGGATAGGACCAATAGAAATCAAATAGACAGACAGAGCGAGAAGAGACTAAGGTCTGCGTATAGCGTGAAACGAGACAGAGACAGAAAAGATTACCGGGTGTCAAGGTGAGAGAGTGTTTGTCGAGGTCGTCGTCGTCGCGGTATACGGTGCTGGACAAACGATTTTTACGCGCCGTCACCTCGAGTGCGGATATGTGCTGCGAAGAGAAACTTTACTATTTATTATGACTCGTCGTCTTCTCGACAAACCCGAGTAATCTGGATAAAGGATCTTTTCTCGTTTTTTTTTACAGCAGCAGCGCGCGATCTTGAAATGAATCACTATAATTAGAATGGCTTTATCTATTATCACGTCTTCGACGCGCGTGTAATATATTTACGTAAACGAATTTGTTGTATCAGCCGTGGCATGTCTGCGAGTTTCGTGTTTTTTCTCATAGTTTTGTTATGCGTGGTGGAGCGATGTTTATGTGCGAAAAATCGGTTTACATAATAGCTTCACTGAGA
The DNA here is from genome assembly GCA_900474305.1 of Cecidostiba fungosa. Classification (NCBI taxonomy): domain Eukaryota; kingdom Metazoa; phylum Arthropoda; class Insecta; order Hymenoptera; family Pteromalidae; genus Cecidostiba; species Cecidostiba fungosa. The sequence continues at coordinate 125,667 of UCOJ01000151.1, read as the reverse complement.
ATTGCTGGATATATGGCGTTACTATTATCTACTTAACGTTATTATTGATGCGAAAATAATACAATTATCTCCTGTAATGCAGAGAGTAATGCAGATATTTTTCATTATGAAATAATGTGAAGCACGTGCAGCTATATTTTTGTAAACATTTGCTTATTATCGGTATATAATTGATTCTTCTTGGATGTCACAAAAGGATTCGAATATCTTCAGTGTCATATTAATTATAAAAAAAATCAAACAAAGGTATTTTTAATTCGTCCACGTCGTCCAACATCGCGATCGGTAATATTCATTATCGACCACAGTGCGCATCACTATAAACGATCGCAACGTTTCCGCAAACACTCGTCAGTCAGAAAAAGAGCGTATACGATTACTTTCCAAAAATAAAAGTTCAAAGAGCAACAATAAGTAATAAAAAAAACTATAGTCAAAAGAAAAGCACACTCACTTGTCGCCAGCTGAGTGCCCACAAGCAGCAGCAACGCCAGGAGATAAGTAACCCTGGCAGTCATGTTTGCCTCTTCTATTTCACCGTTAAAAAACAAAAGAAGAAGCACTTGTATTCACAGACACTGGCTTTTTCCACAAAATCTCAGAGCTGCTTTATACAGCTGTATAATAGGTGTGTACGTTGTACGAATCGTTGTCGTCGCGCCGGTTCGCAACGGAATGACTAAGTTGCCGCGTCCCGCGATGATCTTATATAGCATTCGGACGCATTCGAGCGCCTCGGGGTATGTATACGCGCGCCGCGCTCTTCCTCTTTGCGAGCGGCTGTATGAGTATGTGTATGTGTAAGTAAGTACGCGATGATGGAAGGCGTGGAGACGTAAAAAAACGGGACTGTTGATTTTACACGTGGCCGGTATACCGGTGAACTGTGTTGTAGGGAATTTATAAACAATGGAGGCATCGTTTTCAGAGATGGAGATTCTTTTTTGTCGGTTGGAGTGTGCACGTGAGTCGCTCGAAATAAGCGAAGGCTCGGTATAATTACAATATATATACTGACGAGCGAAATCGGTAAACCGGTATTTCGGCAGCTGTAGACTTTCCGCATTCGGGATGCTGTAGGTTCATGTTTGTTTTGGAATTTTGATTTTATTGTGTATTATATGCTAGTATCCATATTTTTCATCTTAGTTTTCAGTATTATTCATTTACTGCGTGTATTATAGATTTTAACATATGACGAACTCATTGCAAAATAATATAATCGAGATACGCATTGATGTAAATAAAAACAACTTTATGATCTTGTTATCGAGATCATAAATGTAGATCAATCAAACTAATAATAATTGGCTCTTCTACCCTGAGATATTATCTCTGAAAGCAATTAATTTCCATACGTCCTTAAAAAATTATCCCAGACGCACAACAACTTCGTAACGGGTGTATACATAGCAAGATCATGGTCAAGACTACGCAAATAAATAACATATAACGCAGCTTGTTCATCCTAACGATTTTTTATCGATATATTTGTAGAAGCCCGATGGGCGGGAATCAATGGCTCTTTTCACTCCTGTAAAGTCACCGTCGGAATCAAACCGTGTCGAGATCGAGATAAAGCATAAAAGAGAAGAATCATCGGGACAATTTGCGTTCCAGGAAATATAGTGGATCTACGTCACAAGTTTCCCGAGTTCTCCCCCATTGTTTTGCTTCGTTCTCGTAATTTTTTTGTTCGAACGGGTTAAAACATTCATCAGCAATTCGTGTGTATACATAAGATGCGCTTATTATCGATGACTGATGGGGAATTATGGGTCTACTCTGAAAGTAATTGTTGTACCGTTTTGCGTCATGCTTTAAAAGACAAAAGTCTAAGTGAGCATGGAAAACGGAATTTCACGATAACGTGATCTAAAGGATTGATATAATGTTAGAAAATTTAAGCGACGTAGAAAATATACGCATAATCCTTTGGAACTGATCGTAATTCGATGTGCAGCTCATTTATTTCAGGGTATTATCATCGAGGAAAAAGTACATTTGAACTATAGATATTGACATACGCAGTACAATAGAGTGTTTAAAAGAATGGAAATAGAGATAAAATTGTTTATACATCGTCATTCGCAAAAGTCTATATAAAAACATGTGATGTAAAGGATTAGTATAATGATAGACAATTTAAATTATTGTGTATTCTAAAATGATATAGTATATTCTACGTTTGATTAGTACTGATAAAAAAGCTAAAAAATATGTGCATAACCCCTCGGAGCTGATCGTAATCCGACATGCTACTCAGTTAGATCAGGGTATATCATTGAGGAAAAAGTAAATTTAAACATAATTTAAATGCGTAGAAAACGCTACTATATAGATACTGTCATACACGGAAATATAGAGATTAAATTGTTTACATATAATAGTTATTTGCAATATAGGTCTATTTTAAATCATCAAATATGGAATAATGATGAGTTCTTATAGTTCTGGGAATCGATAAGTTTGTTTGCCTTGCAAAGAAGTAACAAAAATACAAGAAAATCCACACTAAATGATCTGGATATGAACAACTCGTAATAAATTCAATATTTCCTGTCGAATGTCACTGAGCGCAAAAATCCAAAATGCAAGCATGAAAACAAGAATATCGACGCGAGAAAAAGGATACGCTAATCAACTCCAATTCTATTCCAGTACGTTTTTTCCGCGGCCACGTAAGACACAAGTTCGAAAGCGCACGGCGAGGCCATTATCGCGGCGTTCATATCGATAATAACAAGGTACACGTGAACCGACGCTGTGCTACAGACAAGCGGTGCTGAAGAGCTGCTGCTGAGTCGCGGCGCGAATAGCCGACGTAATCGATCGGGCTATGTTATATAGCGCGCGAAAATGCCAAAAAGGCCCGAGGAGATGTTCTCGCTGGGGCTTGAGATACTTCTGCGATCTGCTGACTGTTGCGAATGCAACGTTTCGTTTGAAGCCTTTGAAGATTCTATTTTATAGGCTCTTAGATAGAGTTTCTTTGTATAGGGCGATAATAAAAAGTTATTTCGATCGATCTAGTAGAAGATTTATCGTTGACAGGGGACAGTAAAATATTGTGTTTTGTGATTGTATCGATCGGAGCAAAGGGATTATTGACTGGGGTTTTTTCTACTCAACGTACCGTGATATTATGAAATATTTAACGATGATAAGAAAACAACAACTACGATCAACTGATTTAAAACAAAATACATAATATACCAGGAAAGTTTAGACATGACATAAGTGAACCTACCATAAAAATCTGCGTAAACACGCCATAAAAAAAACTTTCATCTTTTAACAATGACCGCCTTTACCCGATAAATCAGTCACCTCGGCAACATCCTCTGCGCAAAAACGCAGGGATTTCCATCTTTTCGCGTCATTTATAATCATCCAACCGTTCCCTTCAACGCGCCGCGTCGTCAATTCTCGCGCTTTGACCCTGACAGTGATCTCTCTCATTTTTTTTCTTCTTATTCCTTGCTCTTTTTCGCGAAACGCGCGATGAGTCGAGCAAGTCGCGGAATAATATTCCGACATTATCAGTCGCAGAAAATCTCGTAGAAGCCTGCGGCGAGAGATTATCGCGGTTCTCGCGAGGCGGAAGAGCGAATTTCGACGTGTGTGAGTGGAATCGCGGGCGAATAATGGGTTATCCCCACTTTTGCGTTGGACGATATGGATAGGACAGCGTTAGCTTGAGAGAAGTAAGTTCATTGATCTTGCTCTAGATCGCGAAAGTCTAAACGCGAGTTTGTGCAGTTACACGCTGTATATTTTTTACCTGTGGACGAGTCAATGTCGATCGAGTAAAAAAAATGAACGGAATAAATTAAATGGTGAATTTTAGCTTTGCAGAGTCATTGGTTGGATTGGCTTTTTTATTTAAACGCGAAATTAAGTTGATGTTTATGGCGTTGACCGCAAAAATATTATAACTTATACTTATATATGTCTCGATGAATTAATTGAGATTTGAAATTAAAAGAACGAACTCAAAATATTCAGTCATATCCGTACCTGTATACTTTGTGGTTCATTACGGAATCATTACAAAATTCACATTTCATAAAATACAAATTGTGATAAAATTTAAAAAATAATTTTCTATGCAATGTTGATTTGTATACTTGTTCTGTTTTTATTTAGGGACGTGTATATACAACTGTTTCATTATAATTGTTGTTATATGCTTTATTATTAAACTTTTTCATCTATTTATTAACCTTCGCATTATGAATTGGAGATAAATTTATGCTAATATTTTATTACAAGATAATCTTTCGTGGAAATACAATTCATGGAAGAGAACATTGATTTGCTAAAAAGCTTATAAAACTGTATTTCATCATTTATAAATCAGGAGTTAATGCGGTTACGTATTTTATTTTTTATTCTGTAAAGTATAAAATAGCATATTAATTATAAACTCTAATTATTTAATCAAATTTCAGACATTTAATATACATACGGTATAAGTAATGTAACAGAGACATTATGAGATGAGAACCTTCTATTATTTACAAACATTATATGAAACTACACGAAATATTTCGCAAATTTACTATAAATCTTATCAAAAATAAAAATTAGCTCTTTGACATAAACGAAAAAAATATAGTATAACAATTTAAGACTTTATAAACCGTGGACCACTAGGCGAACAAAAGATTTTCCCCATACAAAAAGAGAAAAAAAAACTTCACGATACGCTCATCAATTATCTCGACATCGAGACAAGCATTAAAAAATCCTCACGTGCAGTGCAGCCCTTAATACTCGCTCAACGTTGCGTTCCCGCAGGTATAAAGGTTACCAAGTCGTATATTTCCAAGCTGTGAATAGCATCTCCCGGAATTTCCTTCTGCCTTTATCTCCTTCGCCCGTATTGTCAAGAAACGTCGGGAACGTTCCGAGGCGAAGGAAAACATGTGCTGCTTGCTTAAGTGTTTGGACCTACAGATGGAACCAGCGATACCGTTAGGGACTAGCCGAGAGTCGACTCGCTAAGGGTTTTCTGTTTACAGGTGGAAATACTCGTAGGGATAGCTATATAAACTGTGGATAACCGAGATGCAGCGTCAGTCAGAATTCTATTCTCGCATCTGAAACTTGTAGAGTTGCCACATTCGGAAGGAAGATGATTGGAAAGACGTGTGTTCTGCTTTCGCTGTTGTTGTTGTGTGTCGTGTTTATACCGGTTCAATGTGAGTACATTATTTCGAAGAATTTTCTTGTGCAGTGTAAAATTGTGTGAAGCGTAGATGATTTAGTTATATTTGAAATTTCGTATATATAATTTGATTATGCAAGGTGCTAAATAACAATTTGTTATTTAGACGTTAATTCTGGGAAAGAAATTAAAGTTATATTTCATATAAATATCTTAGTCGCGACGAGAGAAAAATTGATTAAAATAAACGAATTAGAAACTTCACATCGATATAAAAAATTCTTGTGTTTAATTAAAAATTTTATTGCAGGTGATCCTATGCGAAAAGATGCAGAAAACAGACCTCCGACACTCAATCGACAAAGGCGAACATTCAGTTTCAATTGGTTCGGATCTCAGGATTGGCCACAATTTCGTCAGATTTGGAGGCTGCCAAGTTTCCCGACGACAACCGGCATATCGAGCTTTTTCAACGATGACGATCAGTTGCACGAAAACTTTCATAGGAGAATCTCAGATTTGGAAAATGGACAGCGACGCATCGTCAACTATCTTCGCAAGCTAAAGAGTGAGTAGTCTAAAAGCTATATTTCTAAACATTCGAAAATATTCTATAGGACAGAAGAAATTTCAAACAAACCGGTGAATAACAATTTGTTCAATAAGCTTTCTGTTAAACAAGTCTAACACTTCATACACACGATACATAGAATCTGCGAATTAGCATTTACACCTCTAACAACCCTACAAACACCTAACAGTACACCGTCTCTCTAATTATACAAAAGCCAGAAAAATGGCGCCACGCGTATTCTCATGCAAAGCTTATTTTACACACAAACACACACCACAACGCCAGCAGTCAACGACCATTATAACGGACAAGCTTATGTAAAACCCCCATGTAATCTGTCTGTACAGCCGATAAGAATGCAAATGGACCTAGCAGCACTACACAGCTGCCAGAGTGTCTCCCAACGCCAGTCGCGGATTCCGTTGATCCTCCAGTGGTTCCCACTAACGCCACGGGAATTTCCGCCGAACCGCAAACTTCAACCACAGCATCTACGACGACCACAGTCGCGACGAGGCTGAAGGACGAAAAAATGGAAGCCGTGACGACGATCAGCAGCGTCACGACGGAGAGTTCGACCAGCAGTGACAAATCTACTGATAAGGATGTGGAAGTGGTCACTGTGACTACGACAGTTTCGGAGGAATTACCAAAAGGCCCTGTTGAGGAGACAACCGTCATGCCTGAAAATTATGATTCCGAAGAAACGAATGAATTGTTTGTGTGAGATTTCTATAATGACTGATAAGAAGGATGAATGTTGACTGAATGATGTTTAATTTTAGAAATTTTAATACATAACTTTTCGATGATTATTAAGACTGCAACAGATTTTTATTGGAATTTAATTGTACATTGAATTCCAGACGATAGATTTAAGACTGAACGAAAAGAGTTATTAATAATTTATTGATGATTTTAATTGTATTGTAATTGAATTTTGTATGCTATTCATTGACTGAATTTGAGTATTAAAAGGAATAAAAAGGGTATCAGATTAAAATGCTCCTAATCATTATTCGTTATATTATCCTCTCGTTATTTTATTTCGCCTCATTTAAAAATTAGGTCACTGTAATAATCCTCATCATAATATTTTCGGTCGAACCAGATCGCGATAAAATTTTTCCAAAACTCATGATTGAAACTGGGTTCCGAACGTCGTCGTTAAGGAATTCCTAGAAATTAAAATGCCATTATAGCTGTCTACAGAATTAGTACACATTATTGTATTCAGTATTTTTGTATTCAATACTCTTACAAAGGCATTTGAAAATTGTAATATTTGACATTTTTTTTAAACGAAACAGCAGACGATTATTCTCTTCAAAACTAAAAATTTCCTTCAACAATTTTCATGCCTAAGCATCTGTTAATTGCAGCAATAATTATAAAAGCTAGTAAACTTTGCCAACAATTTCCTTCGATTTTATGGTTTAAAAATACACGCTATAAGTACACTATGACTGTACTTGGGTTTTCCACAGATTAGATTGCAATGGATAGAAACAATTTTCATGTCCAGTTTTTTTTTATAATAAATTTATCGCTAATGAATTTCATGTATTACAAAGTAGAAACTTGTTCACATTGAAAAACTGGCATATTTACAAAGCTTGCGTGAGAAACAATTTGTTGAATGTATTTTCTTCTAAATTAACTTATATAACTACGTATATAAATACGTTTAAAACTAGAATAGATTTTTAATTAAAAACTAGAAATCCATCTAAACACGAGATCTATAATTATCATCTAAATCACCGCCAAAACGACTGTCCTCAAGAACGACAATGAAGATTGTATCCTGTCTCCCTCCCTGCGATCGCGCGAAAATAACCCGATCTTCATCAAAAGACAATGACATTCGTGGGCGTAGGCCAAGTAAGAGCCAGTTCCGAATAATCGTTACTCAAGCAGATAGCCTTAGCCCAGTCTCTCCTGAGGTGCTTCGGGATTTCTCAAGGACTCCTTCGTCGTCGTCGTTGTGGTGTGCTCACGGAATGTAATTTTCACATTGCCGATCGAGCGAACATGCACCTTAGCGGTTTTCCCCGGCAGTTGACCGATATCCAAGATCGGTAGCAAAAACCGATGCACTGTCTCGTCGAGGAAAGGGAAAGAAATGCACGAGGAGGGGAACAGCTGCTTATGGGAGTGTGTATAATTATACACGAATGAAAAGGAAAGGTAGAGTGGAAAAAAAAGAGAAGAAAACAAAAGACATTTGCCCGGCGGCGATTCTCGTAACCCGTGAATGACACGGAGCCGTGTGTATGAGTCTGGTTCGCGGTGTCACGAAGTAGGACGTCGTGCGCATGATAATTAAGAAGCTAAGGTCAGTCACAGTCTTTAAAAAAGGGTCGCCGATCGCTAGACTAGCGTCAGAGCGAATTCAGTCATCATGCCGTGCATCCACAACTGGTGCCTCGTTCTTCTTGCGCTTTGCTTGCTGCAGTTTGTTCGCTGTGGTGAGTGTTTTCTAATATTTGTAGTAACTAACTGGTGCTTTCGTGTTTCGTTATTATATATGTTAAGTGATTTGAAGAAGTGACGAGGATTTGAACGAGGGGTTGACGTGCATTAGAATGTGCTGTATTCTTTTTTTGATTTCGTAACCATTTTGTGTGCTGAATTTTGATTCAATCGAGGATTAAAATATTGTGCAATAGGATTAATCGAAATTTTTTATCGCTTTGTTAATTTTGATTCTTTAACTAATTTATTTATACTTGATAATATAAAAATTAGTATCTATCTATTGAAAGATTGATTACAAGTCACTCTTGAAAAATTCATTACAGTATTTAAAATAAATACATAAATTTATAGATTTAAAGAAGAAATTGTTTGTCAAAATATAATATGTGTTAGAATTTTGAGCATTTCTTAAGTATCCTTGGAACTAAAACGGCATAGTCATAAACCAAGAGTTATTTTAAATAAGAAAAACCGGTGTCGACTACTCCTTTAGCTTTGCTCAGAGAAATGTAAAATTCGCGTTAGGTAGTAAAAGTATTTCTTTAAAAATGATAGATAAGATATTATTCTAGTACAAAGATATCAGTATTCCAGTTCTTTATATAAAAAGTAGAACACACTGCAGAAATCTTTATAACTTCTGCATTAAACTCAATTGTCGTTGTCTCAAACTAAAAGCTTTTACAAAGATAGCATCTCTAAAAACATTTCACTTTAAAATCCACTTCCACAAATCAATCACTGCAAAAAACTATACCACATCACAGAACAACCAGACAAATTCCTCACCTATAATGTACATACGAGCAACAAAAAACTTTCCGCTAATATAAGCAACATATAAAGAAAAAGAAATCAATAACCGCAATCGAATAAAAAGAAAAACAAATCATCAGGCAGAAGAAACGTCAAAGCCCGTGTCTATCCACGCACAATAGAAGCGCAAAAAAAGAAGTTTTTTTTCTGCATCGCGCAGCGATTTACGGGCGTGCAAACAAGAGCGGCAACGCGAGGAACGAGGTGTCATGAATCGCGCCGAAAAATCTTCGACAGCAACGCACGATCGCAAAACCGGTTCTCCGGGTCTATAAACCCGTGTGTATTATATATAGCTATACATACTTGTGCGTTTCGAAGTGTATACTGGCGTAACAGGCTGACGTCAGCCAGGTGTGCGTATATATATGTATACAGGTACGCCGCGTGTATGTACACATGCATACACAGGCGTGAGCGCGTGCGAGACGAGATTCGAATGAGTGTGCCCTTGTTCTCGCGTATAACAATGCGAGGGGAGGTGTGTGCTTCGTTTTCTTTTTTTTTTTCTACGTGATCGAGTTATGGTATTTCATAGAAGGGCTTTTTTTGTTCTCGCTCCAGGGGCTTCTCTGACGCATCGTCGTTAAAATAGTTTATGGCTTTTGCATATTCAATCTGTGGTCCTGCTTTTTTACTTTTGTTGGTTGGGTTTTTAAATATTAGTGTAGCTATTGCGAAGAATTTAATTTATGATTATTGCTATTGTTACAGAGGATCCCCAAAATGCGGAGACAGAGCGGCTACGAAATACACCACCTGAACTTCGTTCAACAGGTGGAGATGACCCGGTGTTACCTGGTCAAGCCCAAGCTCGATTTTTGCCATTTTCTGCAAGTTTTTCCCTGAGCGCAGGAGGAAATAATGCCCAAAGTTTCAGCATTGCCGGAACCCCTGACGGCATCGGTCTGTCTCAAAGCTCGAGTCATGGGTCGGCTGGAATCAACGGAAATCCCGGGTAAGCATATCCATTGTTTGACTTGCTTCTTATATATATTAGCTGCGTAGAAGATGTTTTGCAAAATCATGTGTTTATCGAGATTGGAAAGATTCGGGATGGGCTCGTCATCGGGTTAGTTCATAAAAGGAAGTGATATTCAAGGATTGAGCGATGTTATTTTTAAAGAATACATTGTTATGAAGATTTGGGAGAGCTTGTTTTTTGCGTATTAAAATGTGTGGTTCAGCAATGATTGACGTTCGGATGACGTATTATAAGGATTTTTAGGAATCTCATTTTACAAAGTTTCTGTAATCGTTTAATAATAATATTCTCTTAAAAACTTCAGCTCATTCTCGGCGAGTCAATCGTCGTCGATAGCAGCCGGTCTCAACGGCATCTCTACCTCAGACTCGAACGCCTTTGCTGCTAATCATCCATTATACGGACCAACTGCTCAGTCTAATGGTAATTCATTCGCTGTGGGTCAGGCGGCTGCATCTGCTCACGGAGATGTAGTCAATGGTCAAGCAGTGTCAGGTGCACAATCCTCCGTTGGTGGAACTCACAGTCAAGCCTCTTCTTCAGCTAATGCAGCTGCATCAGGTGCTAATAGTCAGAATTTCATTCAGCTGAGGCCCGAGAGACCAGCTTGGGGTAACGCGCAGCCGAATTATGCCAGTGGAAACAATGGTGAGTAATGCCTATAAGTTTTTTCTAACTTAAAAATCATTTTTAACTTATTTTTGAAGATGTAAAATAAACACTTTGTTATTTTACTAATATTAGACAAAAAATAATCAAAACTTTGCCATCGATCGATTATTAATAGGTGACTACTATTACAACTCTCAAGGCAAACCATCGCTGACGATAACCGTAAGCGACGATCGCAATCGATTCGGCACGAAACCATCGAACGGCTGGTACGAGGTTCCAGAGACTCCATCTCGCGAGCCCTGGAGACGTCCTGCTTATTGCGATCAGTATAACGGCTGGTACCGTGATCCACGATGCCGTAGTCCCAAGGTCGTCGTTACCAAGCCCACATACAGACCAAGCAGACCTGTGTACTTTGAGAATACAAGAGACCCAAGACAGGATGGTGGAAGGGTACAGATCTCTGCTGCTTCGGCTGCTTCCTCGGCACAGTCAAGACCTGGTGGATTATCTATCGGTCAGTCGTCGGCACAGTCGCAGAGCTCAGGGTAGGTTTTTTGTGTTTTTTTATCTTTGTTTTACAGAAAATTTAAATAAAGCTGAATTTAGATTCCTGCTTTTATTAAATAAAAAATTACTCACTTTTTTGAAATACAGAAACCGTCAACCTGGTTCCCTGACCATTAATCGCGTCGAAACATCTGGAAACGCCCAAGCTCACGCTCAGGGTGCCGCTGGTTCAGTGCACCATCAGCATCTTGGTCGACCCGGTAACCTCCAAGCAAATCTAAGCTCCGGTTCCGCATCGGCGAGTTCGCGACCTGGTGGTTTTGCTCAGGGAAGCAGTATCAGCTCCTCATCAGGAGGCAATTCCAACAGTCAGGTAAACACATCTAGCGGAGGAGGTGGTTCTGCTCATGGTACTGCTAGTGCTGGATCTGTGGTTACCTTCCCGGGACCAAGCAGTGCACATCAGATCATACCCAAGGAGTTTATCAGAAGCAAAAGGCCGAAGGACGAGGATGAATTTGACGAATTGCTTACGGACTTGACTGATACTGTTTATGAGATTTTGGATGTTTAATTTTAGTATATAGGTATTTTTATAGAACGATGTGATGTGATATAGGTATGAATGAGTGTGGAAGTAGATGCATCTATATAAGTTGTGTCTGCTTTAAAACTGCCATTTGCCATTTAAATATTGAAGATTAATGAAAGTTGTGTAAATATAGAAATGTCGTGATTTCTTGAAGATTCATGATGGTTAAAATATAGTTAGCTGTATTATAACTGAAACTTTTAATATCAGTAAAACAACGACAGCTTGTTTAATATATTATGTATAGTTTATAATTTAATTTTTAATTTTAATAAATTATGATCAACTATTATAAAATGCATTTATTGCGTAATTTAGAAGTGTCTATAAATTATTAATAAAAATACGCTATTTACAAAATAGTGTGAAAAAATGATTTATTGAACGCTATGATCAGTATAAAAAACTTTTGTAAACAAACTAAAAAGTATTTAACGAAAAATTTAAATCTAATAGAACATTGTTAATCAAGTTTTTGCCCGTATAACAAAAATATATTTATATGCAAACATATGCGATAAATGTTCAGTGTCATATCTCAAGCTCGTAAGAGCAACATAGTCTACGCGTATAAAAAGTCCATTCGCAGTAGGTAAAAGCGCCGCGAAAATCTTATGTATCGCCGCAGTAAATTTGCGATGGTAATCGCTTCATGACGTAATTTAACTTTTAATTACACGCGGAACAGAACTCTTCTGCTCGACAACAAGCATTCTCGGAAATTGATGTCGAAACTGCGAACTTTGCTTACTTGGACTCTCCGCAAGTCGCTGCTAATCGCTTATATTGAATATTTTCATTGTCTGATTAATAAGCGGTCACGCGAAAAATCCATCACTTTTGATGGCATTAGATTTTTCAGATAAAGTCACATTTCTCATCTGGGCAATTAACTGACTGTCGTCACTCTTGGGAATTTTCTTATTTTTCGCAATTTTTTTTTCTGCTGCGTATCTATTGTAAATTTTTTTTATATGCTAAACGATGTTTAACTTTGATTCATATAGTGATACATAAAAACAATTTTTACACAATATAAATGACGGATCGCCGGATGCTGTAATACAAAATATTTCATTAAATATTGTGAGATAAAAATTTGAAGGATCGTTGTATAATGGATCAACATTTGAAGTAAGGTTCATTCACCTTTCTTCTACTATACTTTTGCAAAGCAAAAGTTTTTGAAAAACATCTAAATTTACAACTCAACTCTCGAGCCAAAACAAAGTCATTACAAAAAGTAAAATCAATCTTACATTCTATAGGTATACAAGGTGATGAATCATAGAGCATTGCAAAGTCAAAAATATTAGCAACAAAAAAAATATCTTTCCATCGCCTCAACAAGTCTTGATTATACAAAGCCAGAAGACGACTCGACTGAATACAACGTCTTTCTATTAGCATCAACAAGCTCGCAGTAGTAGATAAGCCGCGCGATTATTCGCGCCTTTAAACAGAGAGAAGCGTTCAAAAACTCGCTTATATCTCTACATACAAGTATATACGAGTCGCAAAATCACGGTGAAGGCTACTCTCCTCGCGGCGAAGGCTAAAAGCGAGGGTCTCGACCTCGACCTTGGACGCGTCGACCTCGACGCGACATCTGGTGAACTTGGATTCAAGGCGAGCCTGATCATGACTGCCGCGAATAATCCAAATAGAGAAATCTTCTTTACCGACTGATGGTTACTCTCTTATGCTACCTACGGATGATAAACATGTTATCAACAGAATTTTCAAATATCATTTTCGCGCCATTGTAATGTTGTTTGAAAGTAAGGATCATTTTTACGCAAGGTTTTTACATTCGATTCAAGTTGATCGTAAACATACGACTCTGCACTTTATGTACAATTTAAGTCGTAGAAGAACGAAAATAGACTGAAGATCGGCTGAGGCGAGAGATCGTATCGGTATGGAATCAAGAATTTGCGCGCGTTACTTTTTTGCTTTTTACGAACGAAATGATGCGAAGTGTTATGAAATTGAAGGTTATACGCGCACGATGAGATATACTAAACGTTGCGTGGAGATGAGCTGAGGATGAGATAGAACCAAGGATCCTTGATGCGATTGAATCACCTATGCGTGCGTTTAATCATGTATTCGAACTGTTTATAACGATAAAGAGATTGCATTTTGTCATTGTCTATATAATGCTTTATACTTTTACAAAACTTTTGAGTTTGTTTGTAATATACTTACAATGACGTAGGCTTGATAAAATCGATAGGCTGCAATTAAATGTTTATAAGTTTTCCATAATTTATGTACCAATTTGGACGTTGTTAAAAAACGTACAAGTATCATTGGCAGCATTCGAGGAAAAATTCTAGAGAACAGGCGTATTTCAACGTGGATTTTACAAAAAAAAATTATGTTTAATCGATGTTTTCCTTGAAGGATAAATTTTCCACGGACTTAAACTTGGATGCCAAATAACAATAGATATTATCAATGACTATTATAAGTCTGATTTATTATACCTGCCTATAGTGAAGCCTGCAACTTTCATTTCATTTTTACAAACAGGTGCTAAAATAAGATGATTGTATGAATAATATCTTCTAATACGCGAACGTATTATAAAATGTTAGATATATAGGAGTAATTTTGTATATATTTGTATAAATTACGATTTGCTTTTTCCATCCAGGAAAATAACAAACTACACACATACACACACACACCTTCAATATAGGAAATAAACTCAAATCACACAATCTAAAAAAAAGTCCAAAACATCGTGAAAAGTTGGTGAAAATTACGCACGATCATATATGTTTAGCTCGTCGAGAAATAAATATTTATCTCAAGCATGCGCGTACTCGTGGCTCCGAGAAAAATGATTGATTCTCGCCGCAACAAAAAAGTTATAGAAACGTATGACTCTGAACTATAAAAAGTCAAAGAGCTGAAGCTCTTCCATTTCCAGCATCTCGGCGCAATAGACACGAGCTGAAAAGCACAAAGGTCAGAACCGGATGAATATTTTATCATCGATGATCATCGTGTAACATCATCGTTTAACGCGATTATATAGCCGCGTAGTCCGTCTTTACGGCTGCGAACGCGCGCGCGCGCGCGCGGGAATCCCGTCGTCATCGCGTTAAACGCACTGGGAATATAATAGAGAAAATCGAATACATAAATGTTATTATGATTGGCTACAGGCGGAGTGCGCGGGATTACGTGTTTATAACACGTGTTGCTGTTAGAATAAAATATCGATACTGAATTAATAATGTGCAAATTCATGCGATTATATACACCGGCTTGGGTATATATACATTGGATGCGTAAGCCAATCGACGCACTATGTGATTGAGATGTAGATGTAACATTGAAGTGTACTAGGTTCTTCGTGTGTATTGGTTACTGCAGTTGTAATATCTGAATTTTGTGGTGAATTGACTTCGAAATTAATAACTCTTGTTTTAGTATCTTATATACTGGATTTAGACACGCATCGTTGGTATTTTATATTTTTTAATCGCTGCATGTTCCAATTAAAAATAATAATTTTATCGACCTTCGATAAATGGTATTAGTAGAGATTCTCAATGTCCTGTGCTGTGTCCCTCGCTTTGTTGACCTCTTCAAAAGATAAAAACTGCGGCAGAGGTATATCCTCTATAAATAGAACTTGTAGGTTTTGAAAGTCTAGATTTGACATTTACTTATAAAAATAAAGAATCAAACAAAAAGAGTATGCAAACAATCTGTAGATAAACGTAAAAAAAAAACAGCAAACAAGTCCTAAGAGTTCAGACTGCTTTAGAAAGCAAGAAAGCGCTCGAATTAGCAGTAAATTCGATTTTTGCCGGTCGCTCGATTATTCCGCGATCACGCGCGTCTTCGTTTCGCGCGGCTCCACATCCGAGTCGGCGCGTGAATCCTCGAAGATCCGACCAAGGCTACAACGGATTAACATTCCTCGAGCGTCAACAGGAAGACCGACCATTGAAGAAAGAGAGAAGCGTAATGAGCTACGCCGTTCGAAGCAGCAGATGCGATTTCAGTTTTAATTGTCTCGGAACAATGATCTCGAATTTCCGCGTGTTCACCTGTCCGAACCTTGATGGCGTGTATGCTCGAAAACAGGAACGGTATCATAAGAGGAGATGCCTTCGTGATTTTTGAGATGATGGCTTTTGCAGGAGAAAATTAATTATCTGCTGGAAGTGACGTATGTTGCAGTGTACGATTATACGTATTACGTATTCGATAAGGGGGATGGAGATTCTTTTTTATTATTAAAATATTTTAATAAAATAATACCCACAAGCTGCATGTACATTAAATTTGAATATGAACCATCACAATGAAACCAGAAACGGAATAAATAAATTTTCTGAACAATAAACCAATCAAAAAAAAAGTCGGACAAATGAATCACATCCCAGCATTGTTGACAACGTTCACCGGAGAACAATGAACTCTCCGATATCCTTCAGAATCATCGAAAAGCACAACAACAGCGGACGCTTATATATAAACTCACCTATCCAATATTCCATTGACACCGCGCAGCAAAAAAAAAAAAAATAAATAAAAAAACTTCTCGCAATTACGTGCTATCTCTCGAGCGCAAGCATCAACGCGCGACCGTTAAATTTTATTAGGCAGCTTTTTCATATCCCGCCTCGTTATTATCTCCGTCTCTCTGCAGCACACGCGTGCATCGCAGGGTATATAACACAAAGGAGAGCGAGAGTAAAAAGCCGGGATGCAGCGGCGACGCGGTCATTATCCTGATGAGTACGGGATAAACTCGCGGTGGTGGTTGGCTGTTCAACCTCGAGGGAGAAAGACTCGCCGCAAAGCTCCCTTTGACCGAACGAATTTCGCCAGTGCCGCCGGCCAAAAGGTGCGCGCTTCGAGACAACAGCATCAACGAGACGCTGCGTCTGAGGCCCTCATGCGTGTCTGTTATAGGGATTCGGGCGACGTCGCTTTGGTTCAACGACTGCGAGTTGAATTTTTGGTGGTTTTTATCGAGTTATATGGCTGCTTACTTTTAGATATTTTCTGTATATATCATTTGAATAATAGTAAAATCGATATCTCGTGTCGGTATCACTATGATTTGAGTTTTTTTTTTTTTAAAGTCTCTCGAAATTGCGTGTATAAAAACGAAGTTATTTTTAAACGTTGTTACTGCCAGTAAAATCAACGATTGTCATGATAATCAAACGCTCCAATCTACTTTTTTACAATTTTTATTCGTAAAAATCAAGCATGTTACGTAGATCTTTAGCTTCTATTCATCGCACCAATACACACACGCGTTGGCTGTATAAAAAGTGTATTTTAAAATGCAAATTGCAATTGTGCAGTAGCGTGTTGTACATAGATGCTTTTGAAAAAATATGTAAAAACTTGAAGATAATCAAAATAATCGTCTGAATATTACAAATCGATTCTTTTTATAATGATATCGGGATTCCCGCTATATTATGTGATTGATTTCGCAAATTATAAAAAATGTATCCAGAAACAAAAGTTTTTCATCGATGTGGTATTGCGGTTCCGTATAGTTATTAATGACGTTTGTTCCCAGACAGGTATTATACGTTTGCTGATTCTGGAATACATGTCTGCTAGTTCTTGAAATAGGAGATAATTGCAGCGGGGATCTTTCGGTAATTTATAGTTTTTGGAATTTCCCAGATTCGTGAAATATGCAATCCGATATGAGTCAGAATAAACAGTCTAACTTGTTATTTCAACTTCCTTTAATTAATCAGGTTGGAAAATGATAGTTAAAGTCATAACAGCAATAACTTTTAGAAGCTAATAACAACATTTCATTTATATGAAACTTACAACGTATATTTTTAAATTGATTTATTTCTTTACTGTTAATTGTGATTCAGCAATTTAGAATCAAACCATCTGCCTAAATACAGAAGATCAAAAGTATATAGAAAACATACAAAAACAAACAACAAAGTCAGTGCTATTAAGCGCTAATCCCACGCAAATAGTTAATAACACTCTCGCCTCTTAATTCTACAAAATCATTATTTACATCATCATCATCATCTGGAATCAGAAAAAAAAAGCTTTGTTTTTTTCCGGGTAATCGCGTATCGGATATTCCCGTTCTCTATATAGGTACCCGCTCTTCCACGCAGTCCATCTATAATTTCCAAACGAGTTCGATGTTTTTCACGGCAGCTGCACATCACTACAGTGCAAAAACTCACATGCACAGTCGCTCCGGGAAACCCCGAAAAACTCGCCGGGAACAATACATCATCGAGTGCATATCAGCGTATGTGTACATACACACTAACGAAGAGAGAAGCAATATCGCAGGGATGAGCTGTGGTGATCGGATGCGCGCAGGCGCCGATCGCTGCCTCGAATTACGCAATGAGAGAATCAGCGATTGAGCGCTATAAAAGCGGTAACTTCAAACGTCCGAGCTCACAGTTCGTTTTTTACCGGATTCCTGGATAGACGCGATATTGTTGGCGATTCTGTTTTTTCTTTGAAATTTGACAACAGGTGAAAGATATGTCGTGGATCACTGTAACCGCGACGGCGGTATTGTTCGTCGTAGGTGTCACGTGTTCGCCTATCGATGTACCCAAACCAGCGACGGGTGAGTCTTTTCTCTTTGTTTATATTATTATCGTTATTCTTTCAAATAGTATATATACATTTTACCTTCTTCATCATACGGGTTCAGCAGATAGTGATTTGACATAAAAGTGAACGTTTTGGTGGATCATAAATATTCTAGAAAATACTTATGATTTCTTATTGGATGCGAGGGTCTAATAATTTATGACCTATTACTTGAAATTTTACGATAGCTTCTTTTACAGCTTTTTTAATATTTGTGAACTGTGAATTTGAATTTCTTTAATTATATTATAATCCCAGATGAGTTATGCCAAAATTAATTATTTACAAAAATTGTTTTTATTACAAAGTTTGATGATTTTCAAAACAACCGATATAAAAAGTCAATAAGTAATCGCAATATTGTATAAATAGTAAAATTGCAGCTACATAATAACAATAATTATCTTATCGCCTCGTATGTTATTATTTTGAAACTATCGGAGCAAATGTATTAGCAAACACGCAATTGCCACTTATTGCGCCTAATAAAATCATCTCTCAAAAAAAGCGCGACACAGTCTCATAAATCATCAAAACATTGATCGACAGCCTCTCACGAAACTATTAATTCGATTCATCTTGGCACGCGCATCTCTCGATAATCATCGATATGATTGATCGACATTTTTTGCTTCTCTCCTACGCAGATCTCTTGCCACCCGAGGTCGATAGCGGTCCAACGCTGGCCACTGACTTGATGCCACCATCAGTATCGGCAGAGATGCCGGAAAAAAATTGGCTCGCCACAGACCTGGTACCGCCATCTCTGCCGGAAAAAGAGACGCGCGTAAAAAAGGCGCCCGCCACGCTATTCCTGATCAACATCTACGCGGTGAAGAATAGCACGGCCGAGGACTCGAATGACGTGTTGCACGATGACGTCATCGAGGAAGTTCCCGACGAAAGCTCAGGTACGTTGCTTTTAATTACAGCGCGTCTGTGTATATATATATATAAGTCGCTATTTTCATCCGTATATACGAGCGAGCGTAGATATATTATAGGCTTAGATTCAAGGAGAAAACAATGGAACGAAATAATTATAGACTCCATATTATGTGGGAGCTTGTTTACGCGTGTATTGTGTTTAGTTTTTTTTGATGATTCTATTTAGAGATGTTTTCGACCTTTGCGAAAGTAATGTTAGTAGTCGAAACTGCTTGTTATTTTAAGAACTTTATGGGAAGTAAAATTTTTGGCAACGGTTTTACGAAAAATTAGTTTGAACTTATTAAAAATTACAAACATTAATTAATCGTTTTAATTTAGAACCCCTGGCCATGTTCATTCTGGTGGTCCAGGAGGAAGACGAAGATCATCCAGTGAGCCTGGACGAGGTTGCTAAGGATCTGGAGGAAGAAGGTTTCAGCATCGAAAAGGTCGCCAAGGACGGCGAGACGCGTCTCGTTAAGGTCGATCTCGGCTCCGTCGAGTCCATGGTGAAGGTCGATGGCGAGGACAAGAACAACGCCATCGAGCAGATAATCGCTGACGCCGCAGAAAAGCGGGCTGAGGAGGCAACGGAACAGCCTGAACTTGACGACTCGGGCAAACTCATGAAGATCCGCAGGAAGAGACATCTTTGTCTAAAGTGCAAGCTTGACGAGCTCAAGTCCAAGCACCACAGCTCTGGTGGTGGATGTGGAGGTGGATGCGGTGGCGGTGGTGGTGGTGGTTATTATCAGCGTAAGTTACACATTAACTTATTCTATATATCAATTCATTGTTTAATTCAAATATTTTTTTCTAAGCAAAAGTGACGCAAGAGATTTTCAAAACATATCTTTCTCATTTCAGCCGCCCCAGTTCAACCAGTATATCAACCTGTTGTAGTACAACCCGTTGTTGTACCAGTACAGAGTGGTGGATACCAGAAGAAGCCTTACTATCCTCAATCTTCTTGCAACGTATGCGGAGGAGGGTAAGTTCAAAATCTAATTTATTTTGTTCTCTAATTACAAAATTAATATTATTAATATAATAATAATGTATAAACTAACTTTTCAAATTTTAGTGGCGGTGGAAACGGTGGATACGGTGGTTACGGTGGAAATGGAGGCGGACATGGGGGCGGCAGCTCTTATGCTCAAGCATCAGCCCAAGCTTCTGCTCAAGCTTCAAGTTACGGAGGATATTAAAAGACAAACGCCTGAACACCTGCAAAAGGATTTCGTGCATTGTTATGTATTCTTAAGAGACACTTGCGAACATGTTAATGCTTGAGACTGCTGTATATCTTAAAACGTTAGAGTTTTCAATATATATTATTTTCAAAAATGCATTTTTTATATAATATATTTGATGGAGCTTGTACAGTAGATAATAATTTATTCTGAATGCAGGTAATGCAGTACTTAAGTGCTATATTTACTGAAAATAATATTTCTTTTGATATTATTATTAAATAAAAAATATTTTTTTAAATAATGTATTATTATTATTATTATTATGTACCGACGTCAGTATAAGTAATAACAATTCTCATTTGCAACTGCTTAAATGAGGGCATTTACTAATTTAGGGTAAGCGATGAATAGAAGCATTAAATTACCGCTAGTAAATATATAATACGATTTTCATTATAAGACCGCTTTCAATTAAAAAAATCATCTTGGAAAGTGCACGCAGATAAACTTCCAAAGATTCATGTTTAGTACTGTATAAATCAGTTTTTGATACATATAGAGACAGTCTCAATGTTGTTAGTGGGCATAATATAAAATTTTAATTTCACAAACTTAAGCGTGTATCGTGCTGACCCGAACTTTCGAAAAAACTTAAAACTGTAAAAGCAAGTTAATGCTTCTGTAGTTCTACTGTCGCTCTTGAAAAAAACCGCAATTACCGAGCTACTTTACTGTAAAGTATACCTATACAGCGATAACGGTTTTGATTCTACTGTTTTTTCTTTCACTTTACGACTGTATGCTTCGCTTGGAGAAACTTGCGAATTTGTAGCTCGCGTTATACTTACTTACGTTCTTTTTACAATATAAATGTATAAAGCTTAGGTTCTTTATTTATTTACAAAACTAGTTTTTAAACAGCTATCTAAATTATTGCAATTCTATTTTTAGTTTTTAATTAGATAGCAAACACATGTTTTTCTTTCTACTATCTACAAAGAACGAGACTTCAAGCTTTCTATTGAAATTTGCGATAATATGTATTCAACGAAGTAACAGATGCACTGTGAGATGTTATCGTAATTCTTATACTTTAAAATTAACATGAAGTATGCAAATATGCAATCATTTACGTAAGTTTTAGTCGAATCGACATTTTTCTTGCACATATTTGATGAGTTCTTAAAAATCCTTATAACCCATTCATTAAATACCAGATTTAAAAGTTAAGCTTTTCAAGCTGTTTAAATTTAAAAGATTTACCAGATTTAAAAGTTAAGCTTTTCAAGCTGTTTAGTTTTAATCGATAAACTTCAGTGACAGTTAAAAGGAAAGGTTCTAAAAGTTACCTATTAACGTGTCTCGTACGGCGATGAAATATAATGGATGCAGAGTCAGTCAGAGCCTCAGGATATACGGGTATGGGTCTCGGTCAAGATACGCGATATGTAGGTTTGCAGGTCATTTGCTCGTTGTTCCTATATATCTTTCATATTCAATGTAACTTATAACAATTAGTGTTCCAAAGTAAATATGAAAGAAGTACATTTATGTTTACCTACTATTTAATCTACAAAAATGAATGGATGATGAATCTTCAAAAGGCTTTATTATTGATGAATTGCTGTAAACATTTCGCTTTCGGTATTTTTGTATACAAAACTTAGGTATATTTATAACGAATCAAATGATATAATAACTTATTCAGTGTATCGTCTATTAGTTTATAATTATTAAAGTAAGTATTTGTAGTTTTTATTGATTTAAATCCATTTTAATTTAGATGTACTTCTAGTGATCTAGTGTTCCATTGAATGTTTTTTTTTAATATTTAGTCGTCATTAGCCGATCAGATGCTAAAACAGCTTTATCTTTATTTTCTGTAAACTATTAAAGTACACGTGGACGAAGAAAATCGGCCAATTTCATGCGTGAAGGCGGTAGCGATGAGAGGAAAAGGTAAATCGACTGAGCTATTAGAGTAAAAAAGATGGTTTTTATGGCAGCAAAGGGAAAAATAATAGCCTGATCCAGCTTGATCGTTTTTTTATGGCAAGCAGGTGTACGCCAACGATGAATAAAGTGGAAACTGAAGTGAGCAGTGAACTGAAAATAAGATATAAATAATTATTTCATTGTGATTTTTATAACTCTGTCTAGCTTCTTAAAAAAGCAAACAATTAATATAATTAAAATAAAAAATATTATAATTTGTTATTAGACCAATGATAATTTTAAACTTTACCACTAGAAACTGTCATTTGTATTCACATTGGGAATAGTAATGTATTCGTCGTCCACGTGTATTTTAATTTATAACACAACCATATTTCACTAATTCTATGCATATTGAATAGAATGCTTTTGAATTTTCATAATATTGTAAGCTCGTGCACAGTAAGTGTGCAATAATCCACTGGGGTATACACGTGCGATAAAAATCGTCACTCTAATCGCATTATTAATCTCGTCAAACTTGTCATAAATTATGAAGTGCGCAACGAACAATTCATACAATTCTAAAATTAAGTATGTTCTATCATACCAATTATTTTACTTTACATGGAATACTAAACGTTGTAAATATTATACCTCTCGATAACGTAATACACTTACAATTAGTTCCATATAGTTTTATATAAAAACATAACTTGTTTTGACAAATTTAATACATTGATGAGCAAGTCGTATATTATAGTTATCAGATGAATGACAACCTTAGTTATGACTATGATAAATTAAATTCTTGACCTAAAACTTATTTTCAAAGCATTAACTATAATTTTCAAAAATACAATATACATGTATTTTTTTATTAAGCGCACATTTATTTAGTTATTCCGTGCATTATCATATAAAAAAAATGCCTTTACAAGATTGAATCAATTATTTGGATATTTTTTGTTTTAAAATTAAAATAAGTTTTTAAAGAATATTAGTATCATTAATTCAAAGAAACAAAAATTGTAGTATAAAATTTTTGTAAATTAGGATCTAGAACGACTTGCTGTACGTATTCTCCCTGGGGGTATATGACATACAAGCAAGTTTATCCCTCCTCTCGACCACAGATAAAAGAAAAACCAGGAGAGGGAAAGTAAAAAAGGAAGAGGCGGCGATTGCGACCAGTATAAAGCTCCATGAGAGCTGGATCTGAAGTTTAGTTCGTATCCAGAGGTGCGACCCACTATCATGATGCGAAAAGTGAATGCATGTATAGGCGTGATCTTGCCAATTTTTATTTTAGTTGTAGTGAACAATACTAGTGAGTTTTAATGCTGCGAAGTTAATTTTATTAATTCACCTGAATTATTATTTTTTTACTTTAAATTTCATTTGAAATTTACAGAAATTAAAAGTGTGCTTTAAAAATTAGAGAACAATATGTGAAGTGTAGTGAACTACATGTTTTTTGTCAATACCTTAATTTAATAATTTGTGAATAAATTGGTGTTCTTATTTGTCTAGATGCACTACCCATTCAATATTTACCTGAGGTCCCTGGTTTTGTACCTGTGTATATAAGATATGGCGACCAACCTTTGGAGGAAATTAATCCCATGTTAGCTGAAGCTTTTCATGAATCAACTGGCATTTCAAAGGTAGTATATAATTATAAAAGGTCTAACATACAGATTTGAACTTTAATTTTTAAATAATGAATATTATTTTGAAAACAAAATGAACTCATTTTTGCATAGAGTATTGGAGAGAACAGATTGGATGAACCAATTAACTCCAACGAGAAGAATAAAGTTAAAGATAGTCCAGCCCAAGTTATACCTCTGAAGCAGTTAATTTCTGCTTTATCGCAAGATCAAAAGGATAACGCAAAAAATTCGACATCAGGAAATGAATCGATTATAGCAAAGGTAAAATGAAAAAATTGTTTAGTTTATTAATTCGAAAAAATCGCCTTCAAGAGAGTAATTGCTTACGTTTATTTGCAGTTGAATGAGTTTTTACCATTAGAAAATATTGAAGTTAAAATAATTATGGACGATCAAGCAAGACGATAAAATATAATTTTACTGGCGCTGAGAGATATATAATATGTACACAACGTATTTATGTGACTTTTAATTTGAAATGTGTCAATTTATTAAAGATAAATGCTTACAAACAAAATACTATGTGAGAATTTCGCATTCAAATGCATTAATTAATTAAAATATGTTTAAGTTAGCCATAATAACGTTGAATGTCAATTGAGGTTACTTTTTATGCTGATGTATAAGTGTGAAAAAGTGTAGTTTTTATGATGCTATACGTCAAAGATTTACTTGTATCAAGTA
This sequence comes from Cecidostiba fungosa, assembly GCA_900474305.1. NCBI lineage: Eukaryota > Metazoa > Arthropoda > Insecta > Hymenoptera > Pteromalidae > Cecidostiba > Cecidostiba fungosa. Next base: position 100,855 of record UCOJ01000151.1, on the reverse strand, counting down.
TCTGCGATGTGCGAAGCTGAGAAAACCAAAAAAAGAAATTGTCTGCGGTTTTCGCGGCCAAGTCAATGACTGCCGTAGTTGTAGTTGATGTGACGTACCACTGGCCTTTACCAAGCTACTTCGTTTAAATCGTTTCAGAATTAAATAAGAAAAAGAATGTAAAGATGAGTATGCCAGAACTATCATTAAAATATACAAAGCATAAAAAATTGTTGCGTTTATTTTATTTTTTGAAAATTAAAAAAGATACAGAATAGCTCATTTATATTGGAATTATATTGATTTTTTAAATAAAAAATTGTCGATAATGGACAATCTTATGTTAATTTTTATGTAAAAGTATGATATTTTACAATAATGACCAATATATAATCTGCAATATCAAAAAAATTCGTATTCAAGATTAAAATAAAACGATATTTTATTTAGTAAATTTGTTATAGTATAGGTCGATTTATCAAGCTTAAAATAATAATAATTTGTGAATTCTTGTGAAAAATTATATTTTATGACTTACAATTAGTAATTATATTTCAACTATAACCATTTACAGAAAAATTTATTTTCAATTCAAGGTTGCTTTAAATAAAACAAGTTGCAAACGAAACCTGTAAAGAAAAAAGAAATTAAAAATATCGAATTCGATCTTACAAGTTGTGAACATAATTTACGTCATTTCATTTGAACTTAAATTTCTCATCCTTAATTCAATAATTCCTATAATCCATTGCTTCCATCAGTCAAATTTAATCACTTCCGATAGTGCCTCTTCTCACCTGACTTTAGCTATGCGTCTCACGATAAGCTATTATACATATAGACAACGCCTCAGGACACACGAGTGTAGGTCTCGGTCAAGATGCCCACGATATCTGGGTTTGCGGGTCGTTTGCTCCTTTGGTATATCTATACAAACGATTACCTGTATAAGCTCGATCCGTTTGCTTTCGAGGACAGACAAGGAACAGGCTCAGATTTACTGCTGATTAATCGATGTATGTATTTAAAGCAAAAAAGGATGATTTAATAGGAATTATGAAGAACGCCAAGTATAGTATTTAATCATTTAGGCAGATCTCGACTTCAGTTCTCTTTTTCTAACTTTATAAATTCAATTTGCAAATATATAATCATAGAATTAATAAAAAAAGAGATTAAATAGATATACTAATCCTTATAACATTAAAAAATCCATAATAATCGAATTGGTTACTTTAAAAACTGAATGTAATAGTTTATTTCGCTGCTCATGAATTTTCAAATTTTCATATTGATCATAAGTTTGAAGCTGATTGAAGGAAATCGATTACTGCCAACAGTACCTGCAATCAGACATTACAATCACGCAATCTTTATCTAGACAATGCATAGAACGTGCAATTAACAGATTCTCATCAAACTTATGATACACCTAAAAACCTCATTAGCACTGCAGAATTAAATAACTCATTTCATCGTAATTTTTTAATCGCCCAAGGAAACACTTAAATTACTATCATCATCAATGGCCTATTAGTCTTGTGCATATTAAGCTGCACACACTCTTACAAGGAAAAAGGTATGAGTAATTCTTCGCTAGTTTCGCACACACACGCACACACACACGCACACTCAACAAGTTCTTCATTAAAACGAGTTAATAACAATAGGCCTGGTCATCCGTAAACTCGATCCCGTCGTCTTCTCCGGTGACTGTACGCCGGCAATGCTTAGGTAACGCCATTCACCGACAATATTTTGCGGTAAAACAGCGTCCACACTCGTATACACATCGGCGAAGGGCAAGCGCATAAACTCCGACGACGTACACAGCGTTAAGTCAGGTGTCGCACGAATGGAAATTGTACTCCTTACGAAGAAGCCTGCTAACTGTAAACCTGACTTCTAGTCAAAGATTTTGAATTGATATTTTGCTGTCGAATCGCCTAGCAATGAGATGAAAAATGGACCCGTTGGTCTCAATGCATTATTATGCCTGTACCTTCAAGAGAGGTAGAAAAAGATTGAATGTACCTTGAATAATGCAGCAGCCTTTCCAGCGACTTCAACAGAACAAATAATGGTTTTCTGCAGAACCACACAAATCGTCGACAAAAATCACTCCATTAATATTGGCTAATCGGTCTTCTCTCAATTTTGTGATGCAAATTACACGCTTCTCTGTCTCTCTTTTTACTGTACATAATGGGTCGAAATATCAGTAGCACCCAGTCTCTGTGTTATAAGCGGCAGATGACCGGGCAATTGGATCTGGATCGCGAGAGGGAACCGGTTTCGCAGTGCACGCGGTTAGTGGCCGAGCGATCGATGCGTGTCAGGTGAAAAAAATGGACGCGTCGTTTCCGAAATTGCTTTCCTCGATGCTGCCGTATTCCACCCTGAGGTTCGTTTTCGCATGCGAAAAAGTGTATGGCTTGGAAGGAAGCTTGTATATAGAGGTTTCTTGGACAGCCAATTAGTTCGTGCCCAATTTGACAAGACAGTGAGGTAGGAAATTGCTTGTTTTGCAAAAGCGAAACAGAATTAAGTGCACGCGCTTGCGAATGGGTGGTGCAGTATTTATGTCCGACTATCGTATATGCAAGCTTTTTCTTAAACTTAGTCTTATGTGGTTACGTGATTAAACTTTAATTTTGTTTCTTATTTTGTCAGTCTTGTAAACAAAAAAGAACAAGAAATAATGGTAAGACGTAATTAGTATTACTCTTAGACGCCTGACTTAAAAAATAATTTTATTATAAATAACACATAATAATAAACTAAAGAAACAAGTTGTCCTACGGAGCGTATTCTGATCATAATAACAGTACACTCAGGCAGTTATAGTATGAGTGGCCCAAGCAAGCCTAATTAACAAGACAATTCTGGCATATTTGACACGCCACTCTATATACAGTGTGGTCGCCTTATAGTGATGAGGGAAATGCCAAAGTGCCTATGCGCCACCTATCTTCGCTAAACACCAATACGTTATATAATTATTTTTTATCCTTATAAAATAGCAATGCAACAATTTAATTATCTGACTATGTTGTCAATGCGATATCGTGTACAGATTTTTATGAAATAAAATGCATTTTTCAAGCACATTTTATTCTTGATACGGCTTGTTTGAAAATATAAACGATCGAGATTCTGTAATCTGTATTAAATGGCCACAGTGTGAAAAAAATATGCAGTCGAGCGCATTGAAGTTCATTCTCGCGTATAAAAGTAGATAGCTGGACAATTTTTTTTACATGCTTTTCTTTAACTTTTTTAATACAATTTTTTTATACAAACCAACCTATAGTAGTTAATTTTTTATATTTTTATAACTATTCGTGCATAAAATATTGAATGATGCTGTTTACAGTATGAACGTTTCAATTATGCCGTAGTAATGAAAAAAGATTTAATGAGTCAGTTTTGTAGAACTTTTACAAATAGTAACTCTTTCTTAATTTACTTATTAGTTAATAAAGAACAAAATCAAGTTAAACAGTTTTCTAATTATTTTATTCATATGCCTATTCTCATATTTCTCATAATGCATCTTTAAATTTATAAAACAAAATTATGGTAAACATTCCTCATCGCGTCTTGGGGCTCCTAAATAACACCGTTGTAACCACTCTTCGATAACAGACCTATTAAGCATCTACCTGCAGAATGCAAAAAATGGTCATGTTCTATCATTTAAAAATTTTTTAAAAATAAATATTATATTGCAATGTTTATAGAATTGACGTATATTAATTCTCAAATGCAAATATAATATGCACCTATAGATGACTTCATTTGAGGCTTATTTCCCGTTAATCATAATAGTGAACTTTCGCCTGACACACATCGACACCTTTCACCTTTCTATATAAGCAACCAAGTGTATAGTTTCCTCTTACATTCATTTGAATTTTCATTTTCAAGAACATTATTTCTAAGGCAATTAAACTCAAGTTTTAATATCTTCTCAAGATAATAATCTCTTCCATTGTACGACACAAGAATTTTCAAATCGCACAATTCTGTCTCTAAAACACACAACGATGTAGGCCGCACACCATACTCGCCCTGCACCTATTTACGTATGTATAGCTACTTAGTATTTCCTTCTTTTTGAGTTTTAAACTTATCACACCCTAATTAGCCTTCTAAAGAACTCTCACGCATACAAAACAAATTTCTCCATCAGTTGCGAAGAAACGTTTCGAAATCAATTGCACAGCTCTAAGCAAGTGAAAGATGCGCTGCACTTAGAAGTGAAAATTAGCGACTCTCGCCAAGAAATCCAAAGTAGACAGGTGATGGCACAGCGGACTCTTCCTGCATACTACATGGACTCAGGCACACCTGGAGGAAGGAAAACTCGACGCGGATCAAAGAAGAAGACTTTCGCGCCTTCGGAAGGAGGATGTAGCGTCGAGGCCGAAAGGGGAGCAGCCGACCTATCAGTCTTAAACTTCGAAGGCCAAAACGAGAGAGCATCCTTAATCTCCTTGGCAAGGTTATATGCGGCAGTCGTTCTTTAACGAGTCTACCCGCCGATGGACTCTCTTCCAGCATCTCTCTTTCTCTCGCCCGAGAGCGAGAGAAAGAGAGAGCTACCGTTACAGGCCTCTTGCTTTTTTGCCCTCCCAAGCGTTTCTCCTCCTCCTATCGTCTGTTTCCTTTTTTTGCGCTGCATACACACCGTCTAGCTCCGACGATTCTATTATGGGATATGGCCGATTTGCGCGGACTTTTAGCCGTGAGCTCCTGCTATTGCACACTCTGTAATACCTGCATCTCGAGTTATTTTACGCGCAGAGGTACATATTTACACCTATATAGCTGCCGCAGTATTATGGCTTTAATGGCCGATCGATTATCTTTTGTTGTCCAGGAAATCTAAGAAGTTTGCTCGGCAATTTCGCGCGTTACGAGCTTCTTTCGCTCTTCTCCTGTCGTTTTCGCCAAATCTCTTTTTCTCGCGCGCGCTTCCTCTATCGCTTTTAATTAGCGCAATGGCTCTGGGCTTATCGAGCGATCAATTGGTACTTTCTGAAAAATTGTGTATAGAATTTCGTGTATTTCTTCTAAGTGTGAAGATAAGACGATTATATCATTAAACTATAGACGTTTGCTTCTATGATGCTAGAGAGAGATTAGACGATTGCATATCGCTGAAAAAGGATTCGACGTTTCGCAGTAACTGTATACCGATTACGTAAAGATTACATTGATTACAATAACGCAATAACGATAATAATGCCTAATGCTTAGAAATCAAGATGGCTTTGTATTGAATGGAATTCAAGTTATAAAAAATTCTTCAAATCAAACATCGACATTTTATTTAAATTTAAATAGACATCAGTGAAGATGACTCTGATCTATTTTAAGTTTATATCGTGTTTGCTTAATGCGGCCTTTGACCTTAGCCGTCTTAGTTCATCCTTTATATTTGATCACCGTCTTCCTGTAACCTTCGATTTCTACTTAACGGTTTGGGAAGTTGTACAACAGCATCCGAAGATTTCGTGTACTTTTTTTTATCAACTTGTTTTATCGTCGCGTCAAGTATAATTTATTCATTCAAACTTCCTATATCTGCATCTCAAAACCTATAAAAGATAATAAAGAATTTCAAATCAATTTATAAGTACATATAAATAAATTTTTTTTCCACAGCAGCTGCACCTCGAAAAAATCTTATGCACGAATAAAAGAAAAACAGCACACAGTTCTTTTCAAATAAGCAGCGACTGAGCAACGGCATCACAAGAGCTCAAAAACAAAGAGACTTATTGCGCATTGTTCGAAAACACCTCTAGACGCAAGAAAGACATATTGTACCGACGCGAGAAAAGCCTTTTCTCCAAGCCGCCGTCTAATAACTCAGGCTCCGTGTATACTAGCTTTAGTGCAATATAAAAAAAAATCGGTATAATGAAGTCATTATCAATCCCGTCAAACACCTCATGAATCATCGCGCAGGGATGCGTCGCTTGCGCGAGTATAGCATGAGACAAGCGAGTAGGAACGCGAGAAACCAGACACGCCGACGTTTCGCGCATACTTATATATATATTATAGCCATCTAGTATATACCGCGAAATTAATCCTCGAAAAGAATTTGCGCGCAGTCGAGTTGGTAATTACCGATCTCCTATCGATTCACAGCTTCCTCTCTCTCTCTCTCTCGATCGAGAGATGATTTTTCTTATCGATCGAAAAATCGCACGCGACCCTGGAGTAAAAAAATGTTGTGTGTTATTAGCTGCAGGAGAGACTTTCACTCGATCAGAGACACACGCGGATGGTAAGAAGACACCGCGGAATCCATGCTCGCGATCGATCGTGAAAATTACACGCCGATTGTGTGCACTTAACGTCTCTGTTTCACTACCTGAACTCTGCTTTATACGCTCGAGACTTGGCGAGGATGATTCTAATCGATTGTCTTTTCTTTTCAGTTGCGAAATTCCAATTTAATTTTAAATTTTCCAATTTAAGCGTTGTATTACTTTCGGAAATTAATTGCGTGGCGAATTTTTTAATTTAAACTTTATGCGCGCCTCCGGTGAGTGAGTTTATAACGTCGGGAGTTTTTTTATTCAGTGTGTCCCGATCTCGAGGTAGTTGACACGTGTCTTGTGAGACTGAGAAAACTTCGAGGTAGATAAAGAAGTTTTATACTACTGATATGCGGTCAATATTTGAGTAGCATACTTTTGAGTGCTCTATTTAAGCTTCTCTGTCTTCATATATAATATAGATACAATTTACGACTTTCTAGGTTCAGAAAAAGACTCGCACGAAATTGGTCGGCATGAAAACGATATATAAAAACTCGTTAATGAAATCGCAAAAAGTGATAAATCACATCGGAGCTATACAATCTAACGGTTTATCCACTCTCGGCCTTTAAATAATTAAATACACCAACGAGCGACGCTAGTTGTACCTATATACCTAATGTACAATTTAAAGTCGTGCAAATTACTGTAGGCAAGTGTAATTAAACTAAATTCTGCTTAGCAACGCGCTTTAATTCAGTTACACATAAATAAAATCTTTGAAACGCCTGTAAAACTGTAAAACTCATCATCAGCAGCGGTACTCACTCGTCGATGATAAAAAGCTTACGTAAGAGTAAAAGTTATAACATCACACACACATCAGTACAATACACACAAGTATATACCCACACCTGACTCACACAATATAACGTACGCCAACTTGCCACATAACTTATCTAAAGTACACCAGAGGCGCAAAACGCGGACAATTTGAACCCTAATTCCACGCTGCACAGTAGAGGCAGCAACAAATCACAGCTAATTAAAGTACACACAACCACATATATAATAAAAAGTCTTTCGTCTGGAAAACGGCGACCCGTCAAAAAATTATACCCACTAATTTATCCTCCCCGAAATCGGCTCCACAAAACCGGGTATTATATACTCGTCGGTCATCGCCGAAAACAACCTCCCTCTCGAGAGGAACCTGCAGTATAATATGTGTACGTAATAACGCCGAGGATACCGGAGAAGAAAGAGAGAGAGAGAAAAAAAGGACGAGTCTCTCGAATGTCTTTTTGCCGAAACATTAACGGAACTCCAGGGGTACATTATATACGCACACCAGCATCAGTATAACAGCAGCGCAGTCCCTCCTACTCTCCTCGCGAAAGAGAAAGAAAGACCGCGCGCGCGCAAGAGAGAGAGAGAGGGCGAAAAAAGGGAGAGACGGTATAAAGCTGAAAGTGCGCCGGTCCAGCGGCCCAGTACGAAGGCATCCCGCGGACAGGAGAGATGCGAGCCGGCGGCATGCTGCGTGTGATGGCGTTCTCATCAGGCGATGCCGCGCCACTTTTCGCTAGTACTCTTATTCTACTCGTTCTCGCCCATGCCAGTGAGTTTTAGCTTCTGCTGGCTGTGACAACTGGATCCGTTCGGTTTTTTTCTAATGCTGCCAAGTGTGCTCGTTTCGAATGTGGAGACAGCTTTCAAACGCGTGTTTTTTTGTGATGATTTCTATTTCTTCTTCTTTCTTTTTTATTATCTATCAAGGGGTGCTTATTGTTGGTTGAAAGCCTGCGGAGCTCTAAGTGGTGTAGAGAGAAAATTGTTTGATATACGATCGAGTTTATAGTGTCTGTGAATCGTATGAGCGTTCGGAAGTGAATGTAGGTCGACATGCCGGTTAAATAGGCCATCGGAACGGCTTTGCTTGTGAACAAGATTTGTACATCCGCGTTTCTTGAGCGAAAAGATAGATGCGTTTCGAGATTTCGGTATTTTTTTATTTGTGCAAAAACTAACTGTATAACTTCAGTGCGATAAATTAGATTTAAAGTTCAAATTTAATGTTGCACGACGATCGGTGTATCGCTTATTTTGCTGTTTGAACCAACCTAAACGTTTAAACGTGAGATTTTATTCGAATAGATTCGTTGTATGATGTCACGCTGCAAATGTGATTTTATAAATGATATCATCTTCGTAACTTTGAATCTTCTATTCTTATTATTTTTGAAAAATTAATACGGAAAGAAGATTCAAACTTACAAAGATCATATCATTTACAAATAATATTTTGTTGATATATTTCATTCATTTGTTTACACTCGAAACGTGACATTTATGAAATTGATATTTGTGAAGTAGTACCTAAAGTGAGCAATCATTTTTGTTTTTGTAAATTCTGTTAAACAGTGGAAATAACTTATGTAAACTTCCTTGATGATTTCATAGATTAATAACGACTTAAATAACAATGAATTGAAAACAACAATACGTGTACTCCGCTTGATTGGTAAAAACATGCATGAGACATTTTGCAAAAAGAATTGGAAAATATAATATAGCACATTTTTTAGTTTCGAGACCAAATTCTTACAACGTTATAAAAAAAGTTCGGATTAGCAGCTGCCACAACTTTTTATTAATATAATCTTTAAAAGTTATAAATTATAAAAGTAGTAACGGATTAATTTTTTTCTAGACGCTCTACCCCTACAATATTTACCAGAAATTCCTGGCTATATTCCTGTGTACATAAGGCATGGCGACCAGCCCTTAGAAGAAATTAATCCAGCTTTAGCTGAAGCTTTCCACGAATCTTCTGGTATATTAAAGGTAAACAAATTTTCTGAAAATGAATTCAACCCTTTACCGTATAATCCTCTATTTTTTAAATTTATATTAAATTTACCCCTTTTTTGTACAGAATATTCGGGATGACTTGACTGATAGAAATGACGTCTCGTTGGATTCCAATGAAGAAAACTCACCCCTTGAGAACGCCAATCCACCGGTGCCGCCGAAACAATTAATTTATGATTTCCCCCAAGAAAAGGGCAATTTTCCACCAAAAGACAAACCCACCGAAAAAGAATCTGTTGTTATGAAGGTAAGAAATAGTTTTATTACAACACTAGTTCTTGTTCTTCTTAATAACAAACGCATCTTTTATATGTGTTTCAGCTCGCCAAAACTTCACCACTGGATAAAATCGACATCAAGAAACTCACGCAAGAGATCAAAGAAAAAGAAGAAAATAAATGAGTTTTATAATACTAGTCAAAATGTTGTAGTTTCTGAATGTTCTGACATTATTCAATGTCTATACATATAAAATCTTGAAAAAAAAACTTGCAATTATCTGCGAGTAATTATATACGAAAGTTATAGCCCATTAAACAGTGCTTTATAGAGAGGGGTACATTAATACTAAACTAAAGTAAGATTGTGCTCAGACTAAACGGTAATAAATTTAGAAGATGTACAAAAACGTTAATGGCTAGGGCATGTTAAGATATATAATCGACTATTTATACGTATCCAGCTTTGCACCTTCAGGAATATTTCAATTTTTATTTTTACAAAAGAACAAGTATTTGTATCTGAAAACTTCAAAGGTTTTATAAATAGCGATACATTTAATTTAGTACAAAAGTTTTTTTAATTATATGTATCAAGTGATGTAATGAATTCATTGATTGTGAATATTTTGTAACTGATTTACATAGTAAAACAATTTTAAAGAAATGATTTTTTTTTTATAACTCAATTGTTCAGCGTTTTCACCTGATGTTACAAACTAATACCACTATATAATTATTATAGTGTCAAATTATACTTGTCAATTGAGTTTAAAATGGGACATATTGAGTGTTTTTATTTCTACGGGATACGTGAATTATAGCATTTTATTTGATTTTATTAATTTTGCTTCGCTTACTATTGACACTTTTTTATACATGAACTAGGGTGTTCCCCCTGCTTGCTTCGCTCGCCAACCCCTAATTTTGTATTTAATCTTGCATAGTTTATTTATATTTTACTTTAAGATCACTCCTTTTTTTAAAAAAGGTTGACATGTGTCGATTGCTTTTTAACTCTTCTTGTATAAACTTTAAAGCTAAATCTATTATATTATACTTGTAATATATGGTTAGACCTCGATGAAGACTGGTATGTTACAGAAGGCTACATCAGGATTTCAAATTTTTGCTGCATAAGTTTCTTTTTATTATAGCTCCCTAAAACAAAGTAGCTAAACACAAAGTAAGCACATTAATTTTTTCAGAGATATACGCGTTTGAAAATGAAAAAAGGCATTTTAGGTCTTTTTTGATCGTTTATTACTTCGATAAAATTGAACATTGTTTAAATGTAAAAGTCATAAAATGCTCGTCTATTTAATTTTAAAGTATATCCACTAGTATTATACTATAGTCGGTCTCAAGCCCGAGAAAACGCAGAGAGAAAGTGTAAATAAATATTAAAAGTCAGTATTATAACTATTTATAAAATCGCGCCATTCAATTCGAACGTATTACACGTTCTTTAGACAAACTTGTTTTTATTAAGAACATAATATAAAACCGTGGAAAATATTATACATCACCAGACTCCATGTAAACGCGGCCTTATCGACTGTAGTTTATTAAAATCGAGAGTTTCTAGTTTACCATCATATCTTTGTTACCTTAATAGGCTTAGGCACTAACGCCAACACGCGGCCATAATGTGAATCTTGAAAGATGCCAAAACACCGCTACGTCGAATAACCTCTCAAGAGTCTCAAAGCTCATTTGTGACAGTGATAAACGTAGTTTGTAGTTCAATGAGAAATTTTATTAAACTACCTAAAATGTAAATAAACTCGAAGTATAGGTACTTATAAAAGTGGGGAAAAGGCGTAGCGAAGGAAAATTCAATTTTAGTAAGTAAATCGTGCTTATTAATTTGTTATATTCTGACAAAATGATGTGCTCTCAAATGATTTTATAACCTGTCTAAGTTATTGATTTTTCTTTTTTCTCGTGAATTTACTTTAAATCAATACTTGAATGATGTGTCTAATTTAAGTTTAAATGTAGTTTCAGCACTACTTGTAAAACTTTAAGTTATAAAATGTATATTACATCTATGAAAGTGTCAGTCAAGCAATTGAAATCTTATACACGATTATTTTAGTGATAAAATGTTATTTACAGATTTTCCAAATATTATCTAAAAATGGCTGGGCAACAGCATCCTTTCCCCACGGGCTTTCCAAATGCCCAACAAAACACAATGCGTAATCAATTTGGTGGAGGACAAATGGTTTCTGGTCTAATGGGTCCGCAGCAAGGTAAATATCAAAGTATATACATACATTTTTGCTTATCTCATAAATAGAAAAACTAATAATAAATCTTTGCAGGCATGGTGAGCCCCCAACAGTTTGGAAGTGGAGTAGGAGCAGGAGTCGGTCCTAACCCATTAGGCATGTTGAATGCTCAGCAAGTTATGGCTCAACAGCAACCTATGCAGCAGCAAATGCAACATCAGCAACAAATGCATTTACAACAGCAGCAGCAAGCTGCATTAGTGCAACAGAATAACCAGGTCGTTGGTACACCCACCACACCTCAAATACCAGTTCCTCAGTCACAGCCGCCAGCGCCGAGACCACCTACCAGAGATTTGAACACAGCTAGTCTCTGTAAATTAGGACAAGAAACAGTGCAGGAGATTGTTTCTAGAATGCAAGAACTCTTCCAAACATTGAAAGTCATTCAACCACCTAATGGTTTGTCAATTTATCATATAACTTTCAGTCTAATCTGAACTGATTTATAAACTAACGATTGCTTTTGATATTAAGTGTATATGAATTAGCCATAATTTTTTGTACTATAATACTGTTTTATTAATAGAATTCAATAAATTATTTCAGGTACATCTCAAGGACAAAATTTGTCTAATGATAAGAAAATGAAAGTCCAGGAACAACTAAAGACAACAACTGTACTTTTTAAGCGTTTAAGGGTCATATATGAAAAATGCAATGAGAATTGTCAACTTCAGGGCATGGAGTACACTCATATTGAAAGTTTGATTCCTATTAAAGAAGAGTGGGATATGAAGTCGGATGAGAAAAAGGCTTCTGAAGCTTATAGACTTGCTTGTGAAGAGCATAAGGAGGCGATGGAGGTGTGTATACTTGAATGTTCATTTGACGGATCTAACATTAATTAAAATACCAGTAAAGAACTTCTAGTTAAAAGTGGCAAAATTTATTAATCTAGTTTAGTTAACGTTTTTCAATATACAATTAATTCTGTAAACCTTATAAGTAAAAATATTTTATGCAACTTATACATAAACATATTTTTTATTCCAGCAACTTGTTTTGAAAAACAGGCAGCTGAAAGAAATCATCGATCATCTCAGGCGTATTATCTCAGAAATCAATACAATGATGAGTATGCGTCGCTCTTAAGTAGACCAAATGTAAATAAAATTCTTATTTTAGTTATAATACGTTATGTAATAAAATTTTTACACGATTTACATAAAGTTATTCAATTGAAAAGAAAAACAAAGCCAATTTATTATTCACACCTTTTCCATTTCTAAAAGGATAACGTCATTAGTTCTCAGTATGGCCTCTGGAATTGTACCTAACGGTGTAGTCAAGTTTCTGACATATAATTCCAAAAAATCAATATCACAGCCTCGGAATTCAGCAGTCACACTAGTATTCTCATATAGGTGAAACTTTGCTGGCTTACCTGCAACAATATTTATTGATTTGTATATTTCTTTTAGGTTATTCGTATGCACATGTTAATTGTTTTCATAGTGATTTAGGATTCGAAAATTGAACAAAATCAATTTGCAACAATAAGAAGAAAAACGTTAAATTATCAAGCAGAATGATTTTTACCTACAATGCCGGTAATTACACGCAGAAACCTTTCTCGTAGAAAGGCTCGTGCCTCCTGCTTGTCGGGGGTTGCAAATTCATTGGCAGCAGCTTCTGCGACTGATCTGCTCGGTTCTTCCTTTACTTCATCGTTAGCAGTCGAGGAACTTGAATTTGAGTTAGGCATTTTGAAGTCTTGTATAGAATGTCAAAGATGCAAGTGCTTTCTGAAAATAACAACAAATCGCCGGCGTGGTCCGCACACGCGTTCGTCTGCTGTTGCAGATGGCGCTGCATTTGCTTTGCGCGCCAAATTTGAAAATTATCAACAAAATTATTCACTGATTGCATGCTTTAGGAGAATTGAATACTAAAAACCAATTGTTAATCAATACATATTTATGTTAGTATAAAAAAACTTTTTTTAAATATTCAAAGATTACATTATTAATACTGAATTTGTTAATGAAAAAAAAATAATACAAGCAGAAAGTAATTTAGCTTTCTTACTCATAAAAAACTCGAATTATTTGTTTGCAACGATCTCATTTCACCACACCAATAAAACTTGTAAATAGCACTACCAACATCACTGTATTATGGACTACTTTAGAAAAAAAGAAAAGTAATGCGCACGTAACTCCTGCGACAAAAAAGGAAATTTTAATAAATTTATCTTCAACTATGGTGAATATTTTATCAAGTGCTTACACTTTCTACAAACTTTTTTTTGAACGATGGGGGCAGACGATGCCCGCATGTTACGCTCCTTCTCAAAGTGTTCCGCATTATTTTCTCTAGTTTCTCAGCGCACCTGACAGAGTTAAAATGTCGGCAACTAAATCCTTGGCGAGTTTTTTCTTCCTTGTGGTTATTTTTTCACACGAGTTGAGTGAGTATTTTAGTTTGCTTATTTATTAAAAGTATAGTTTACTGATGAGTATACAATTATATATATGACGCTGTTATTAATCAGTTTTGGTACAATTCAAAATACTGTGAAAAAGTTTTAAGTTTTACACAGTAATCTATATAGCTCACGCATCCAGTTGTATTTTACGAACTTATTGTACTTTTTGTTTTCTTAATTATATGAAACATTTTTAGTAAAAGTTAGTATCAGCATTGATTTTTTTTCGAAATACTTCCAATAATACAACAGCATATTTCTTCTGAAAGCCAACAATGTCGACGCTGTACCGATGTCAAACCATCTCACGAAAATCAACGCCACGAAACTCTCCACCACCCTACAGCCTCCAAAGAAATCGACCTCGAGAAATGCACGCTTCTTCGGAAAATTATCGTTCCTGGCAGGACTAGGACTACCCGACGCAGTTCCATTGCCTATAAAACGCGAAGATCTCCTCTACGAACGAGTACCAACGCGATTCTCAGCAAGTTACAACTTTCCACCGGTACGTTGGGGTCCATACTTTGCCGCCGTTTACGAACCTACGCCGATCTTCGTCCACAATCCTTTGAGCTACATCGCAGCGGCTTTAAATCCTTTCAATTGGTTTGCTGGTACCAGGACCACAAGTAGTACTGGCAGACCAGAGACTAGTACTTCTGTGCTGACCACCGGTCTACCTATAGCTGTCAGTCATCAGCAGGATGGTGATGTAGTGGTGCTTCTTCAGGAACCGGAGAACGAGATACCGAACGAGGATCGGATCTTGATCAACGATAAGATGGAGATGCAAACGGAGAAGGAGGAGTTTCATACTGACAAGGTAACAATTGTGATAAGATTTTATGTTGTATATTAAAATTATATGCGATTATGATCTCACTTGTTTCTGTTGATTTCAGACTACGAAAGTCATGAGTACTGATGGACCTGAAACAACCTCTACACTCGGTGATACTTCGACAATAATAGCCGACGACGAGTACATGAACATGGACCTGATAGCCGAAGAGACTACCCTGAAACTAAACCGTGGAATAAATCAACGAATCAGCGACGACAGTCGTCAAACCAACGAAAAAACAACTACTAAGAAAAAAGTAGCCACTACTAAAAAAGCCGCAGCTCCGACTACGAAAAAACCACCAGTCACAGCTGCAACAACCAAAGCTACCAAAGCTACAAAAGCTCCTACTACGGCCACAACCGAACCAACTACAGTGGTAGAAGACACAACCACGGAAACCTTTCCAACGACGGCGGAAATCCTGACGACCGAAGCTATTGAAAACGTCACCGAAACATTTCCTCCGCCAACCAGTTCACCAGCAACCAAACCACCAACCAGTACAACCAGACCAAATCGGCCAAGCTTCTATCCAGGATACTACTACAACGGCTACTATTACGGCGGACAGCCACAGAATATTTCTAACGTCGAATTCACGACTCAACAACCCGATATCATCACCAGTGCTGTTCCGGTAAGGTTTCAGGGATTCAATAGTGGTAATCCATTCGGCCAACAGTACCAGCCGAATTACGAAAATTACGATCAATCGCAGTCCCAGTCGTTCTTCGATTATTACAATCGCTACGACCAGTATCCTACGGAGAGCAAAGATTTCTTTGGTAAACCTTTGGATTTCTTGAACAACGGCGTCAATACCATCGATCAGCTGAACGGTTTCAAGCCAAGCTTTCCGTATTACCACTAGTGTTGAGAGTATCCATGTCTATTGATTGTACATTTGTACCAGAAGAAATCGATGAATTCTTATACCTCGATCCGTCACGTTAATATTTATGTATATATGTGTAATCGACCGAATATATGTATTATATTACTTTTTGATATATTTTAATAAAAGGTACCAGGCTGCACAGACGTTTCCTTCGTCGACACATCGCCCCTCTCTCGCTAAATATATACATTATATTTGAACAATTGTCGTCCCAACGATTGCACAGTTGTTAAGCTCGCTCCCGATAAAAAGCAAACAACAAGCACACGTATCATCATCATCATCATCAGCGTCGACTCTTATACACCATCGAAACACGCGGCGTCTTGCTCGTATTCGAAGACAGCTCTCAAGAGTGCGCGTACTTAACGATTTCCTCGCCTTCGTTTTTATTTTCTCTCTCTGTATATAGGTGCACAGTAGTCTACCGACGCAGAAATAAACGACGAGAGAGAAGGAGAGTGAGCATCGCCGTCGTCGAGAGGAAGAAGAAGAAAAAAGCCGCCGAGTCTTATTTTTGGAGAAGATCGGCAGCCGAGTCGCTAGACTCTATTTCGGGATCACGAGCTCGGCATTGTGCGCCTGAGGAATGCCTAACTCTCTCCCTATATACTGCATCAGCGGTGCAGTACTTATACTCGCGCGCACTTCAAAGCAGGCCATCTTTCATGCAAGACTACTACTGCTGCATCAGTTGCAAACTCGTCCCCTTCGCGAAGTGTAGTAGGTTTACTTTTCGAGGAATCGCTACTGCCAAATGAGTCGATCCTCTTCTTTGCTTTATGTATATAGTACATGTACAATGTTGGGCTTGAAACGACACTCGGGAATGAGATGCGGTTAATGATGCGGATTATTAGGCGGCCGTGAAGTTGAGGAATCGGTTAATTCTACGCGATTGATTAACTTTGATATAATGATATTACAAAACTGCTCGATTCATTTTGCGCGTAATACCTCATGATTTTTGCAGAACGCTATCGTCTCTCGCAATATTGATAATCGGATTAGACAGTAGAAGCAGCAGCAGCAGAAACTAACAGTCTCGGTCCTTTTAAATCTAAATATAATACCTCTTGCAGGGCGTCAGGGTTGAACGGCCCGAGATTTCCGGTTCCTCGCGCTCTTTTTCCTCGTCTCTCCTGCAGTGTCTTATTCTCTCTCGTCGTTTTGTCACATCGCCGCTATAGCTTTTTCGTGGTCGAGAAGCTCTCCCTTCTTCCTTCCTTCCTTCCTTCCGTACCTTTCACTTTGGGTTTATACGTCATATATATGTGCGATACTGCAGTAGTAGCCTCTCTGTGTCCCGGCTCTGGAAACCCAATAGCCCTGTATCCTCTAGGATGCTTCAGGACTATTTCCTGTACGACGATATCGGCCGCAGTATATATATATATGTATGTATGTTATATACATATATATTCTCTCTCGACTCGAGCCGGATGAGAAACCGCAAGTCTCTCGCGCGCCCCCGGGTATAAGCAGGCAACACACGCGGATAGGTATATTATTATGCAGGAAAACGTATGGACACGTATCCTATATGGTCTTCTTTTATATATATATAGTGTGACGTAGCTTTTATTGCCGAGACGACGCTTCTCGCGTTTCGCGCGTGGATGATGATGCTGCTGCTGTCTACTCTCTATATGGGTATATAATGAGTATTATTGCGCGTTTGCTTTTTCAAGTGTTGATGGGGAAATTTTGAAATGGGAGAGGAATCACTTTTTATTTTTAACGATATCAGAGTAAAATTCACTTATGCGGCGAATAATTCAAAATAAAATTGTCAATTTCGAAAGCACGCAAATTTAAGACGACAAATTTTCAGCGGGGCAAGTCCACTTACGCATAATAGCAGAAGCGAAATCACACGGTGGTTTCTAAGCGAAGCGAAACTCGGTCGCATTGTTCAACAGGTATATTATATGTGCGGATTATCCATGCGTATGTATATGTATATACTTGGTCGGTTCGGAGCCGGTAGTATAAAGGCTATGCGTAATTAGCTGCCGGCACGATATACCTATATGGCTGTTTTGCCTCTCTTTTGATGTTTCACATGCGGGAAAGGGACTGTTAGTGCTGTCAATCAGCTTATGGTGCTTTCGAGAGTGTACTTTGCACGAGTGGCAAAGACGCACTATATACGCCTGTTCTTATTCTTGCTTATCCAAGTTCACTGATCTAAAAGGGAATTGTTTTATTTGAATTGAATAATTTTTTTACAGGAGTGTAAAAGTGCATCGTTTATACCTACAGATGTGGAACAGGGAAATTCGTTTGATTTTGCCTCGGATTTTGCGGATAATGAATTTAATTATTCTTACTTTTTTTTAATATTTGGAAATTAATTCGTTACATGTCTTACGATCAGTATTTTCAGTTTTTTTTTCATTTTACAAACAAGTTATGAAAGTACAGATTACTTCAGTTGAAATATAAAAGGAACACTCAAGGTCAGAAAAAAAAATACTTTTGACTGTACCAGTAGTTCAAGGGGTGGTGCGGTAGTTGAAGACCTACGAACCGGTTAGCCCTATCTACCCTGACAAAGTGTTATTCAGGGCTGCATCTAGCCTGTGTAATGTGCATACACTGTGTTCTTCTCGTCAAGTGTAAAAATTATTTTGATTTCACTTTTCTTATTTGTTCAGTGGAATTAGTATACAAAAATTATTTAACATATTTTAATAAATCAGTAATATAGAATTGTAAAAATAGTTCCAAAATAACTTTGAATGCTGTATAAATGCTCATCTAATTTAAAAACGTGTATAGGTATATGTACATAAAATTAATGTCAAACATGAAAGATTTCCGATTTATCCAGAAAAAAATCAATCCTCATAATTCTCTAAAATGAAGTTAAATCAATTTCCACAGCACAGCTAACCGAAACGCATGTCCTACATATACGTATACGCATCAGTCGAGCTCCACAATTCTACAGAGAGAGAGAGACAGACCATCGCATCAAAACGCAGCGAGTCTTCGTATAGCCGTATAGCAAAGGGCCCACCGGACGGTTCGGCCCTGTTCGCATCGAGACCCCATAGGTTCATGGCACGCGCTCCGTTGCCAGCTGCCCCACAGCTGTCTCTTCATGGAGAGCCGAGCTGCTGCTGCCCTCGGAGACAGAAGCTCGGAGAAAGAAAAATGCACGCACGTGCACACGCGTCTCATTTCTCTCTCTCTCTCTCTCTCTCTCTCTCTATATAGGTATATGTACGAACGCGTCTACCTATATAATATACAGTAGCGAACGACGGTATAATAAGAATATGCGCACGAGTTGCAATGCGGCCCTTTGAGGCTCTTTATCGCGAGCGCGACAATAATACAGTATAATTACTGCTCGCGATGCAAATCGTCAGAGTATGAGAACGATCCCTGGGAGAGATGGGTTTTCGAATTCCTGTAGGAGGTTTCGGTTTTTTTTTTCGTTTTTTGGGGATACTTCGAAGTGTCGGTTGGAAATTGGAGAAGTGTTGCACATGTTAGCGGTTGTATATTTGAAATTCAACGTTGACTTATTACCGACACATTAGACTAAAAAGTAGGCTCACTATGCATTATTTAAAAATCGTTGAGAGAAAATTGACGCGCATCCATTTGAAAAATTACTATCAACACGTGTCCATCTCGCCGTCAATTTCAGAAAATGTAACACAAGGCCGTATCCTCTGCATCGATCCGCAAAACCATCGAAAAATATGTACACGTGTAGGTATAGATATAAGTAATAACACGTCAGCCTGCTTTCCACGAAAGCGCCCATTTTTTTTACAAATATACATATACGTGTAAGTACTCCACCGACAATAACACATTATAATGCTCGTAATATATCGTTGCTCTCGGCTTATGCACCGTCTGTCCGCGACACACTTATACGCACACTCTGCGGTCTCGTATATGTATAAGGAAACTACTGCCCTTCGGTGCACATTATACAATATACACGTGCATGTGTGCGTTTGCCCTTGCGCATTCTTTTTTTCGAATGTGGCAGCGGTGTTGGCGTTTTTCTGAAGCGCGCGTGTAACGGAAAATTCGACCGGCTGTATACTGCCTATGTGTGTGTGTGTGTGTTCGACATCCGGAAAACTTTTTTGCTCTTTTCTTTGCTCGGATGTAGCCTTTTTTTATAATAGATGTTCTTGGGGGCGTTGCGGCGTGCTTTGAAATATCGTTTGTTTTCTTGATTTTCCTCGCTGCTGATGATGGGTTATATTTGCCGGCGCGAAATTTGAAATTTATTTGAATTTTTGATGCGGATCGATTATTTTGGGCATGGACACAGTGAAGAATGATTGAAAATCTGTAATTTTTTTATTCGGTATATTTATTGATGGTCTAGGTGATGAAAGTTTTTACAGGAAAACGCAAAATTAACGATAGCAATATGCAAATATTTCTCGGTATTCTTGTCATTGATGTACAGGAAACGAGTAAACTGCCTATTATTCGTATACATATTTGCCTGGAACATGCAAATCAATGACATTAATTCAATACTTATAAGATTTGCATGTCAGAATATACAAAGTATGTGGCGTACACTACTGGAGTTTCTTCGTCAACTGTTTTGAACTAAAAAAAATCTACTAAACATCATAATCCGAACGATTACTCAGTAAAAACATCTCATCTCAAGATCAATCATCAGATCGATCTCCCGTCAAGCTCGAGCGTTAATACAGTCAAAACTTTCATTTCTCAAAATCATCGGACCTCGAGAAAACTCCACACGTATACTCCCTACAATACAATACAATTATAACACACACACACACACACTGCAGACAAGCAAACGGAAAAAATTAAAGAGAAGCAGCTCACACATAAGAAAGTGAAAATGTGCAGCGCGACGAGAGCAACAGCAGCGGCGCGCACGTCCAGGTTGGTGAACATCTGCCGGCCAACGATAATACATAATTCGAACAGCTGATGCTCCTTTATTAAGGAGAAGGAGACCACCACCTCTTGCGCCGATGGGTTTATACCTATATATGTGTGCGCACACGCGCCGAGAGGATCTTTCGTATTTTCTTTCTGTATATTATAATACTCTCGCTCTCCTTTTTTCTCTTTCCTGTGCAGTATGTCTAATACAGTATATTGGAAAATTTCAGAGGATATGGACCTATTTAAAGGGATGTGATATATCCTTATTAGAGATATTTTCGAATGTGTGTCTCTCTCTCTCTGGTTTTATTTTCGGAAATCGGGGCTCTTTTAATTGTGTAACTTTTTGATGATCCTGATGTATCTTATTTTTCTACGAGAGAAAAGAATATAGCGGATGACGAAAAAGCACTTTTATGGTTGGTGTGGAGGTATATAGGAGATGAGAGATTACAAAATTACTAGGCTCTTAAAAATAAGCCATTTAATCACCTACTCGGAAAGCGAGGCGTCACTCTGAAGTCAGAGTCTTTAGCCCAATTTGACGGAGCAAAGATAGACACTCGTAAAATGCCGTAAAATTTCTGACACTTAACTTCGCCGAAGAATAATCCCCGAAAGTATAAAAAAATCGTTCGTAAATGTATTAATAGATAGGTGCTTCTATTATTGTGCAGCGTGTTTTTTCGGTTCTCTTGACATTTTTCCTATCGATCGACAAAAAGTGTGCTGAGTATATAAAAAAGACACGTAGGAAAACAAATAGCTCCAAATGATTCGGATTATCTATTATATACGTCTCCGGAGAGTTACACAATATATACTCGTGTACGATTATATCATCATCGTTCTCGCATAAGTATGCTCTATATAATGTATACTATTTGATAAAATATATATAAGTCTGATGTAGCACCTATATCTTTTACCGCCGCAAAATGATAGAATATTTTAAATACATTACAATAGTTAAATACTCGATAAAAACTCGTGCGTCATCTCGAAGCAATGTTTTACATTTTTAATACAGAAAAATACCAGGAAAAATCAGATATCAAACCCTACTCTCCTGAAAACTCATAAGTTAATAAGGAAAAAAAAATTGTATATTTCTCGAAGAAACGACGAAGTAACGCAGGAAAGGAAGAAGACCCAACTGCAGCACACAGAGACAGAGCCATTTACAACATAGGAAGACACAAGCAAGCGCACATCGAGCCGGGCTTATTCATGAAAAACCTTCGCGCGCAGGTATACAACAGCCCACATTATATCCATCCACCCGAGTATACAGTCTCTATATAGGTACCTATAGAACAACAAGAGTAGCTCGCAGTCACACGCAAGGGAAAGAGAGAGAGAGAGAGAGAAACGGTTGCGCGCAAGTAAAAATGGAGGAGATCCGTCGAGCCAATGGTGGGCCAGCGGCGCGAAACCGGCAGCGCGCCGAAACTCGGGCGCTCGCATAGTCCTCCACAGCTCGCATCAGCTACTCTCTCTCACAATCCCCCGGACTGCCGCGCGCGCATAGCCAAGAGAGAGAGAGAGAGAGACGACAATCGGCACTTGCACGTGGAGGCTCGACGCGCTCGCTTGTACACGCGCAGTATACGCAGTTCTCTCTCTGTGCTACGACACACGCATATACTCGACGCGCGTATTTTTTTTATATATCTATATACATATTTGTATGTAATATAATTTGTCTGGTGCGTTTGGTTGGAAGACAGTGATACAACAGTGCGGGAAGCGTCGCTCTGTACGACAGTTTGTGATATAGTCGTGTTCTTGAGGGAGAGAGTTTTTCGAGAAGAAGAAGAAGAAGCCGCAGCCGTCGTTTGTTGGCCTGTGCGGAGAAACAGCTGCTTCCGGTGAGTGTGTACTGCTGCGACGATGAGCTCGAGAAACAGAAGCTCTCGATGCGGCTCTCTTTCTGTATGTGTGTATTTTGTTGTATGTGTATATACGAAAAATGTGCGTGGAGGAGGAGGAGGAGGAACGAAAGAAAAGAGAGGATCGAGCTTGCGTTCGATTGTTGTAGATTCTTGAGAAATGTTGACGTTTGTTGCTTGAGACTCGGTATATATATTACTTATTATGATATTTCGTAAGCAAAGAAGCACTTATTTACGCAGTCGTTTTTTTGTTTACACTAAATTTAACACGAATACAAAAAGCCAGGCCGAGTGTGATATCGTATGCTTTTTATGCTTGGTCGTTTATAAAAAAATTGCGATAATGGCCTGATGCCTTTTATATAGTTTTATAACATACGGGTCTGAAGCTTCAAACGCTCACTGATCTCTTCGTTGAAATTCGCTGTTTATCGAACGAATTAAGTATGCTAAGCTACGATTACTCGGAATTTCATATACAAACCGAGTGAGCAGAAAAAAAAATAGATGTCGTTATAACTTATAACTCAATTAGAAATATTTCGAATAATTTCCGGTTGCCAGGCGTGACGTTGTAATAATTAAGTTGTGAAGCGTCAGAGATATAATAGTTTTTGATGCCCAGTTTTTGCTCAATGACAACAACTCGAGGAAGCTCGTGTTTGTTAATTCTATGCTTATCTGCTGTTTACCTTTGGCAATGCAACAATTACCTAAGTTTGTGTAATAATTTACATGCTCTTTCCCCCATACAATCACCCCTATTCTGCGGCATTGCACGACTTGACGCAATTTATCCGTCTGATTAAACGAGTAAGTTTTGAAACAGCCGACTCTTCACATTGATATTTCAAAAAATTATCAAAATCAATTACAAAGAAATTAATTCAGGAATAACCATTCACCTCAAAGTTTATAAAAAAACTCAAACACGAAGGAGAGACTTGCCCACACATCAGCGAACAACCCCGTAATCTAAAACCCATCATCCGTAAAGTTCTGGCATCAAGTTTGCGAAGCTCTCTCCCTCTCTCTCGCACGTCCACTATAATACTTTCCCGATCGAAAATTAGTCCTTGCCTCGTCCAAGTTTTCGCGTTTCTCTAACGCTCGGGGCTGGCTGCTTCTGACGCTCGAGACGTCGGGCACGTGTTCCCTTACGACGCGTGTTTATTAATAAACCCGCGGCCTGCCTGCGTCTCGACAATCTCGACCCACGTTGCGGCTAGCGCAGCAGCAGCACACACGCAGAGCTTCTCTGCCGTTTTCTAATATATACAGTCATGTGTGAGTGTGTGCAGCCGCATGTCTCTCTATACCCCCCAGACTTTGACTATTCCTTACGACTCTCCTCTCTATATTTGTGCCGGAGTGATGTTTTAACCTCGGCTTTAACCCTTTAATGGTCAGGCTTGTGGAAAAGCTTTGATATTACGCGCGCGCATATACTCCCTCGCGCGGCTCTCTCTCTCTCTCTCTCTCTGATATAATCGCTTTCTCTCTGCGGCAACTTCTCTCGATATGCTGGGGATATATAGGGAGTAATTAGGCTTTGGCTATTTTTGCACTAGGAAGTTCCGTTGATTTTTGTCCGGTGCGCCGGCCGGAGGTTTGTTTTTCCAAGATCGATCTGCATTAGTCATCGGATTTATGCTACTAAAATTAACTGGAATTGAAAAACAATTATACTTTTATTATTTATATATTCTTGGAGCAATTATATTTATATTGCTAGTCTCACGATAGACATGTGTTCGAAATTAATTCAAACCACGAAATTTAACGTTCAGCCCAGCTCCTTTAGCTTCAATTCATAAATTGTCTCTATTATTTATACAGCTTTGTAAACTTGGCGGCACGATGTCATACAGATAGGCTGTGCGCGATACGCGTCAAACACGCGAAATAATTTCTCTTTCCTCCTTCGCGTCATGATGATACGATAGAATACAATAAAAGAGCGATGAATATTTTTTTTTCAACTCGATTAATAATTTGTATACTTTAATCATGATTTCTAGAGGATATCGTTATAATTAAAAAAAATCGTGTACTCTATAAAAATAACTACAGCTTTAAATGAACACTCCATCATTTCAGTAAGACAAAAAATCGCGAATTTCTTTTTCTCGCGTCTCGCCATATCCGAAATCGTATACGCACACACATAGTATATATAAGAGAGAAGTCGGGGAGCCGAGTCGGCTTCAGAGAGCGCACACCGCCGTGGATATACTCTATTTATAGAGAATTTTGTCGAGTTTCGCGCGAAGTCGTATCCTCCGCGCTCTTTATTTTCATTCGGAAACTCGCGCAAGCCGCCGCTTTTCTCCTTCTTGCTGTGCGCGGTGGGCCACTTTATTGCGCGTTAAAAACCGGCGAAAATGCATCAGATTTTTGACAATGGCGAGTCTGCTGCTGCAGTTTTTTTACGAACGATAACATTTACAGATTCTTTTAGGACTGGGATGTGTAATGGAACGTTTACAGGGGGTGGACATTCTTGCTGGAATATGGGACGTGAGATTTATGCTGTAGCGCGTGTCTGGATTATGAAGACGCTTGAATTCCAGGATGTTACTTGATCGTAGCCGAGAGAATTTTGGGAGTGAAGTTTTTTCAAATCAGATGTGCTTCGTAGCTTGTGAATCACTAAATTTCTTCTATCCCACGATTTTCAATGTGTAATTGGCCTGAATTCACGTAAAAAAAACTATACCTCAAGGAACTGAATAGAAAACTTCAAGAGTATGAGATTATCGAGGACCGCATCAAGAGAGAGCAACAGTCCTTTTGCTACTTTATACTGCAATAAGAGACGATGCGGCGCATCTTTTGGTTCAGTAACACGCGCGGTACCTATACTCCTACATCGCTCTTTAAATTAAAATTTTAACAAATTTCTTTCTACTTTCTTTACACTTTCTGCAGTATCGATTATAGTCATTCACATGCGAAGTATAAAGGAGTAACGTTAGCATCAACGAGTTTCAGCCAACTTCTTCTCACACACTTCCATAACAGCTGAGAGCCCAACTGTCAAAAGCAAAGAAACCAGAAATCCAAAATGCTAATTCAAAACATGGCGCGCAAAGCTGCATCAAAAAGATTCATCCCTCCTCGCTATCCTATAGCTTCACTCTCACAAATTTACAGCCAACCTCGGACTTTCAGCTATCCCAAAGACCAACACGCACAGAAAGGCCCCCAAGTATATTACTAGCTACCATCGCAGGCAATAACGGGCCCCAGAACACATGCGTATAGCTATTCTTAATACTTATACACATACAGGGACCGAAAAATACGAGTTCCTCCCTCCTTTCTTTCTCTCTTTCGTCACGAAGCTTTTTGAGACCTTTACTTCACGTGATGTGTGTATATACCTATGCGTGTAGCGCACAATGCTCGCGCGCGCGCGCGCGCGAGCAATATATTGGCCCGTTTGGAGGGAGCGCGAGCACCGGTTTTTCTGCAGCGGTCCGCAGCTGCTCGGCTTTGGGGGATAGCGCGCGCGCCTTTACGGTATGTATATACCGCTTGCTCGACGGGGTGCGTTGTTCTCGACAGAGACATCGCTTGGGATATTTTTGTAATTTTTTTCCAAGAGAGATCTCACTCTGCTTGCTTGAGAATGTGCTGTACTGTTTTGGTTTTCTTCTTTGAAGTTTGCGCTGGGAGGTAATTAGGACTTTTTACTGATTCACTCGTGAAGAAAGACTCGTTCTTCGTTTCTACTTTTGTCATCGTGATTTGTCACTTCTCTTTTTCGTTGAATAGCATTATGTTTGCATTTGCAATTTTAATGTGTTTCTGTGGATTGGAAATTGCTTCGGCAATTATAAACAGATACTTACTTTCAAACTAAAACCATGCGATTTATTACTCGAATTTGACAGCCGATTCTGCGCAGTACCTGCATATACGACGCGCAGGTATAAATATATGCAAAGACAGTGCCTATATCGTACCCGGTTTACAAATATACCCGGCAACACGTATATCTGTGAACGGAAAAACAAAGCAACAGCGTCTGCAGCACATTGCAAACCGCGCGTGCGCACGTGGAGAGGGGGCGAGTAAAGGGGCGTAAGAGAGAGGGCCTCAGGCCCCTCTGCGCGCGCACAATAAGGCCCCCAATGAGCCGGAAGGGAGGGGGTCGTGCTTCCCCAGATGCATGTACAGATATATAGGTTACCGAGGGACGACGGATTTTCGGTCTCTGCAACAGCCGCTTCTCTCTCTCCCCTCTCGTCACGTGGTATACCTGAAGGGGACGCGGAAAATTCGGCGCGTACATAGCTTTTCTGCTGCCGGCTGTCGTTGACCCCCAGCTTGGCTTGGCTTTCTTTCCAAAAGGGGGGATGGTGCAGGCTACCAGAGGACTGTGGCGTTGAGTCGAGTGTCGACAGTTGTTGCGGAGAGAGGCTTTTCGCTGACGCAGGGAGAGAAAAGTTTGGCTGGGGTGCGATCGTTTAGTGTTCCTTTGGTTTTTCCGAGTGTGAGATTGTGTGGTGACGCTCGAGCTGATAATTAATAGTTTGTGGACGACGTTCAACGGAGGAAGAAGCGGCGGTGTGAAAAGTTGTTTAGAGTGAGTTGGAAATTTTGTTTGTGACGAGGTTTGTGGAGGAGGGAGGCTTTTGGCGTTGGATCTTTCGAGATTCGCTGGATTGCAACGCTTCAGCTTATAAATAGACATCTTTGCTAAATATCTGAGCGTCGTTTGCATCTCTGATTAATGATTATGATTATAAATATTGGGCGAGGATTTACATTGCAAATTAAATTTTAATTTGAAATGTTTTAAAAATATTACACGATGTCTTTGTTATTTTCGTAATTTAAAACGGAAATGATAGGCGAACAAAAGAAGCTTTATTTCAATTTGTAAAGTTCTTGAATAGATTCCGCAATTTGTAAACCAAGATTATTATGCTAAACTTCTGTTATCGATCTGATAAAAAAAATTTGTTTTTTGCCGCGTTTTATCTTCAGCAGGTGACTATTATGGAAATCGAGTACAGTTAGTTACCTGATGCGTTAACAACGACATTTTTAAAATAAAATTATATGTATAAAAATCTTGACAACAGCTTCGATGAGAAAATGTCAATCCGATTTACTTTACGCGCAAGAAATCGATCGAAGTATTAGAGCAGCGATCGATGAATTACATTTTTGAAGAGTCGGCCATAAAAACCAAAGAGTCATAGCACTGAAAAGAGAAGAATTGCGCGAGTTTCGTTCCTCCTTTGAGTTCAACGAACCGTTAAATTTAATTGAATAGCATCTCCGTTGAAAGTTTTACGAGAAGAGGTTCAACGATCCTCCTAAGCTGATAACATGCCTCGATTCATACGTTTTCGATCATTTCTTCATTTGAAAAGTTTCAAATCCATTCATTCGATAATACGAATAATACTAAAATTTATGTAGCGAAGCTGTTCCAAAATATTAAGTTACTGGGAACGATCGTAGGATTCCCGAAGATATTTTTAGATTTAACGTAAACACGAGATATTCTCTACGTCAAAAAGATCCACTAAAAAAATGAGGTCATCCCTATTTCACATAAAAGACACACAACGATTCGATCGATCTGTCAGTGTCAGAGTTTATCCGTGTATTAATACCCCACAATGTAACACATCGTCGGTTAAACACTTCCATCACATAATTAAAACATCTTCATAAAATAGTAAATAATTTATAATTTTTTAAATTTCAGTTCTCGTTGAAGCCTGAATGCCGAAGATTTCCTAACGGCCAAGCAAACGACACCGTCGAGAGTCCGGCGCTTTGCTCCGTTCTCACGTGCAGAGTCAAATATCACAAGCTCAAGCTTGCTGCGACTCAGTGCAGTGCAGGCCTCTGCTGCTGAGCTGGAGGCTAATCGTGCTTACGGTCGAGGCGGTGCCGAGATAGGCAGCGAACTCTTGAGGATGCTGATGCCAGCTGCAGCAGCGGCGGGTCTGAGCGCCGTTGGGGCGCCTGGACCCGAGGATCTGGTCAGTGGCCTTGGTGCCTTGACCGGTGCTACACCACAACAGAAGGACACCACCTGGACCAAACTCTTCGTCGGTGGTCTGCCATATCACACGACCGACAAGAGTCTCAGGGAACACTTCAATGTCTACGGAGACATCGAGGAGGCTGTGGTCATCACCGACAGGCAGACCGGCAAGAGCAGGGGTTATGGATTTGTAAGTTTAAGATTGCTTTTATTTTTTGTTTACTCTTTTTTCGTGAGTTTTTACTTTGCTGGTTGTTGTTGCTGTTGTTATTGTTGTTGTTTGGTGGGCTGGTAGCAGGAGTTTCGAGTTTGAGTTCGTGTTATTAATGTTGGGGATAGATATTGAGAGTTTTGCGCTTTTTCTGTTGTTGTTGATGTTTTTTTTTAATTGATATATATACGCATTAATCGTTAGAGGATCTGCTTACTTATAAAAGCTAGTCGATGCGAATTAATACACACACTGAAAGTTTGTTCTAGAACATTTACGTTTATACGCTCAATAAAGCTGGAAAGTGTAGCTGCCGTTTCCGGAAACTATAATATTGCGAAATATCTTAAAAGCTTAGCTCATCGGTACGTGCCAACAAAAATTTAATTAGAAAATTCAATCGTATAGGATAATTTTCTTGCGACCTAATTTTCAAGCTTTTACTTTGCATAAAAAATAACTCTCCGCGCACTTCCGACATTGAAACGCCACTTGCACGTGTAGAGTCAATCTATCATTCGGTCACAATTACAAAAAAAAGCCGCGGAAAGAGACGAAGCTAGCATATGCAGGTAAATTAGCGATTCCAAGCTCGTCGTATACGATAGCGTCATTGATAACTCGAGGTGATAAAGCCTAAAAAGTCGCTCGCCAGGAAAGCTCGTCTTCCTGCAATACTCTCCGGTCGAACGTGTGTACTTATATATACAATTTGTAGACTGTAGAGTCTTTGTAAGCCGACCTACCTACGAAGAGACACGCTTCGGCGATTTAAACGAGCGCCGTCGAGGCACTGGATAAAGAGAAATATAAAAGAGCGCGACAACAACAACGGTACACACCTCTGCTATGTCGAGTGAGTGTGTGTGCATAGTGCACGTATATACCTGTGCCCACGAAGAAAAGAACCTGCTCGAGCTTCGCCTTATCGGCCGCGCGATAATATGAAAATTCTGGTTTCCAAACGTGAGAAAGAATACTCTACAGTAGGAATATATTTTTTTAAGGCCTTATCGTACAGGCTATATGTAGTGGGTAGAATAGCTCGGTTTATTATAAAGGAAACAGGCGCGATTAAATTTTTTTAAAACAGCAAAACAACAACAAAAAAAAGAAAGAAAGAAACAGATCGCGAAAGTAAAGGAGTGAGCTTCGTGGTTAATAAAGCGATGCCCTTCTGGTTGTGTGCTTCTCCAGGTGATCATGGGTGACAGGCCGGCGGCGGAGCGGGCCTGCAAGGATCCCAACCCAATAATCGACGGCCGTAAAGCCAACGTCAATCTGGCGATAATCGGCGCCAAACCCAGAGGCAATCTACAAGCGGGTGAGTTTTCATATATAACACTACTATACCTCATGTCAAGCTCATCGTACCTTCGTATATACTCAACACCTGTGATCTTCCGCGTATAACGCGTATATTAACGAAGCAGGAAATATGTTTTTGGGTTACGAGTGGTCATGGTTTTTTAAGGTCGTAGCTTGTGCTTTGTTTTCGAAATTAGGATCACGTGTGTTGAGAGTGATTCTTTTCACAGTTGACATTACATAGCTGCAGAGTTTTTATATGATGATGATGATGATGATGATTGCTCGCATGCTTTGCGTATTATTTAGAATTATTCTTATATGCACCGAATAAAAATATATTTCGCTTGCTAATATACTACTGGCTATTATGTACGATGAGCAAATACCTGTCGGGAATATAATATTTATTTGGTAGTTCAAGTTTGTCTTTATTTTTATATGTCTACGCTGAAATACTATAATACTAAGGAAGTGATGTTTTTTGAGCAATCTATTTTTGAAGTGTGTGTTTTATATACGTGTGTTTGCGTGAGTATATATTGGTGCTTAGGAGTAACTTTTTGCTTGAAGCTTCAAATAAACTTCTTCTTATAAACTTATTCCATTGTCGAAACTCAACGATTTTTGCAAACATTTACTGTAAAATATTATAAATGTAAAAACCCGTTGAGTCCGAAAAAATAATTTATTTCAAAAGAAAGTAAAAGAAAAGGAGGAATTTCACCTGAAACGAATTCTCTTCCGCTGTTACATCGCTCGCGTTCAACAGCTGTTGCCACTCAATAACGTAACGTCGCGTCGTC
Source organism: Cecidostiba fungosa (assembly GCA_900474305.1). NCBI lineage: Eukaryota > Metazoa > Arthropoda > Insecta > Hymenoptera > Pteromalidae > Cecidostiba > Cecidostiba fungosa. Next base: position 69,877 of record UCOJ01000151.1, on the reverse strand, counting down.
CATCGCGCGCACGGAGCTTTATTTAAAAAAAAATTTAAGACCACTCTGCAGGCCATTAGCTTTAGTCCGTCTTCCTGAATATTTTGTCGCAATCTTCTACTTTGATCTTTCACTCTCTGTCTCTCTCTTTCTTGCTCTTTCGTAGGGTTCAGAACCGAGACAGCTACGGTTTATTTTCGACTCTTATCGAGACGCTCGCGTCGGCTATTATAATTATTGCGATGCGTCGTTGACGCGACGCCAAAATCGTCGTCTACGTCTACGTCGTGCAGTAAAATCCTGACTCGGGGTATGTCTAGAATCTGTCCGGAAGGTCGACGTAAACTTTATTGACCGCTGGAAATTTGCGTAGCCGAGTGTCTCATGCTTTTGTTTTACAATTCGAACGCAAGCTGTACTACAATAGAAGCTATTCTTTATAAAAATGCAAGATTTTTTTCTCAACAAATAAGTATTTAAAAATTGCCGAGAATTCTGTTTCCCAAAAGCCAATAAATTGTTTGCGCAAAGCCTGGCAAATCCGCGTGACTTGTACATATATAAATACTTTTCCCCAAAACGAGAAACGCCAGCGAGAACAAAGAGCTGCACTCATTCTCTCTTTTCGCGACTTTTCGGCGCCTCTGGCATAGCAGCACTCAATCCGCGCGAAAATAATACATACGAGCAAAGTGCAATAATTTCGTTCGGCTCTTTTTTCGTATATACGATCGGGACGCGAGCCAACGCGGTCCTCCTCTTCTCTCGCCCTTAGTCTAAAATTGCAACGCTCGATGCAGTGTCGCCCTCGGCTAAAGCTTCCGAGGAGATGAGCGAGTTGCTGAAAAGCCTTGCCATGTCGCCCGCGAGCTTAGCGCGTGTTCTCTCGTGAGATATACATATTACAGCTGCAGCAGCGCTATGTAGGAAAGATGATGCGCGCGCTTTGTGCTGCAGAGATGAGGGTATTGTGTGTGGGTGACGAGACGTGCAGAAGGAATTTCGCGGTGATGGATGGCTTGTTGATTGAATACTGATTTATGTATTTTGATGTATGAAGTGGAGTTTTGTTGCAAAATTTATTCGAGGTTAACGTTATTGTTAGTGTTATTGATGCAAACACCGTTATTTAATCGTCAATAAATATACACAACACGCCACATATGTTTTTGTTGTATTAATAACTTTGGCGAGTCCTAGTCATTGAACAAATATTAAACAAATACGAGCGATAAATCTCGAAGAGCAATATTATCGCGCGTTGCAGCCATATACCGAGAGAAGACATTAATGCACCGCATCAGCATCCAAATATCATTGATCGAAACATATATAGAGCTGCACGCGCACGCGATCAGCGTTAAAAATAAACCAAAAAATAAACAAACAAAGCTTTTCGCGAGTTGTGAGAATGATGTACGACTGTGAGCCTAGACATGCGCGCGCATCGTAGACACGAAATCTCGCGCGCGTCAATTAATAAGTAATATGCATTTCATATCAGCGTTGATTTTTGACGCCCAATGATTTTCTTTACTATTTTCATTTGCAGCTTTTCCATTCGCCGCTGGCATTCGCGCCGGATATCCCGCAGTTCTGCCTGGACAGTATGGGTGAGTTTTCTATTTACCAAGAGAATCAAAGCGATTATCTATATATATATGATACAGAAATGACAAATTATTTATGAAAGAATCTTTTGAGAGAGAGATCCTCATTTCATTGTATTTTTAGTTTCTTGATTTTTGGAACATTTTTATAACGAATCACATATTATGTTCTTTTTGTTACTCGATTTTTTATAAACAAAGATTGTTTTCAGAAAGCGCCGATATATATAAGGGATAGAATTATAGTTCTCTCTTTTCATATACATACTTAAAATTTTCAACTATCCCCTTTCTTTTGAAATTAGATTGAATATAATATTCATTAGATTTTGGGAAGCTTTATTGCCAAGATTTAAAGAAAAAAAAATTGAATAAATAAAATTAGCGTTGCTTGTTTTCCATATATTACGATGATTTTCTCAAATTTGAATCATCTATGATATTTCAGCATCCTGACGCGCAGCGATAATCTCGTTACCTGAAAAAGCTCACCCATAGCTCAATCGAGACAATAAAAAAAGTCGAGCGATGTGGTGAGCGCAATAAATTGAATAAAAGAGAGAGAAAAAGAAAGTGAGAAAGAGGGAGGGAGAGGGACAGGAAAATGTCGCGGCACACGCACACGTATAACGAAGCCAAGAAGTACCTACGTACGAATATTTTCATACTCTCCGTATTTATAATGCCTTATTTATTATATATACATATTGCAGTTTCTTACTAGTTGTGAGGATCGTGATTTATCGTTTTTTTTTGGTTGTGTTTTTTTTTACTTTTTCATTGTTTACTTCTTTTGTTTACTTTACTTGAGATGAAGTGATGGTGATTGATACATAATTTTTACATAATATATTACGACTATTTATTTACTATAATTGACATGGTTGAGATTGTTGAGAGACTTGGAATTTGTTTGTTTCTCTTTTTTTTTACTGTTTTTTCACGTTTTTCTTTTTCTTGGTCTTCTTTTACCTTCTTTTTGACATTTGTTTCTCTTGTTTCTTAAACGTTTTTTTTGTTCGTTGTACATGACACACACTATAATTTTTTTTCTCTCACTCTTAATCAGCATAATATAATATACTGCAACAATGAATAACCAAGAGTAATGAAGTAACAGTACAATAAGAATAATAATAATAATAATAATAATAACGATTAATACGTATTAACCAAAAAGGCGGCATTAACGCGGACCAGCGGGCTATTGTTGTCTTTTTTGCTCGTCTGCGAGCGCGCGTGTATTATAATGGTAACGAGCCGGAATAAACGTACTTGACCCACTGTCAATACCCAATCGCCCCGTTCTGCAGTATATACTAATCGCGTGCGTCGTTAACTACCTTCTCTACGCTACTCTCCTTTATTTTTTTCTCTGTACCTATTCTTACTTTCATTTACACACGTTCGTTAGTTTCTGTGTATATACTTTTTTTTTCTTTCTCGTATGTACATACTTGATTTTTCATGTTTTTTCTTTCATTCTCACCTGCATCTCAAGCTCATCTCGCACATGTTGTGTTTTATAATACAAGTAAAGAGATTCATAATATAATGCGTGTCACACACATACACACTTGTAGTTTCATTCGCTTTTATCACGTAGCGTGCTTCGAGGATTGTTTGTTTGTGTGTTTTTTTTCTTTTTATTATTATTATTTTTTATTCTCACCGCACTCGTGCGACACACGATAGATGTATATGTATATAAAGTATTCACGAATGACAGTCGCAAATACTTTTTGATATTTGTTCAATACTGCACCAAAAAAATATAGTAAGGCCTCTCGAATCCAAACATCTCATTAAAAACAAGAGGTATATACCTATATAATAAACACATAAGTCATATTTTTCATCCTTAAATCTGGCCCAATTGACGCCACGTCAAAATAAACTTCGGGGAATTTTCCGCCCGGCCGAAATGCGATTCCCTCTCCGTTTTCTCGGCAAGCTCTCAACCGGTGATTCTCGCAGTTGGCAGAAGCGGACATCTCGTTAATCAGCCTCTCCTCGTCGCGCGAACCCCGTCCGTCACACACACACACACTACAGCGTCCGCTAAAGAAAGACGCCGCGAAAGTGGCAGCTATATACTCCTCCCTTTCCCTGCTATATGTACTAACCCGTGGATTCTTATCGGCTTCTCTTCCTCCTTTTGGCCAGTAGCCCCAAGCGTTATATAGCGAAGCTCAACCGAATTAGAACTAGACGCGACGCGACTCGCTAGACAGGCTTGCACACATGTATAAGATACACATACGCGTGTGCGACTCTGAGTAGTCGGGGCATGTGCATTAATTTTTCAGCGAAACTCCGCTAAGGCTCTTCGCGGTAGTGCTACTGCCTGCGCTGCGATCGATTTTATTGCTGGCTCTCCTGGTTCGTTTTTTGTATAGCCGATCGCTGATGGTGTCGGACTCGTGGATGAACGGACCCTGTTTTTCTTTATTTAATAAATTACGGAATTTAAAAAAAGTATAAAATAACTGTGATTTTTATAATTTATCGATCGGATCGGAAATCGAGCTTGCACGAAGTATATTTTTTTGTAAATGCCAATTCCAAAGATTCGCGCTTTAAAATGAACTATACACACCTAGCTATGGTACTTTAGTCACATGACAAAATAAGAAAAAAAAACAACGGCCAGCAGAGTCAGAAGGAGAGAAACAATCGATCGAACGTATCGGTATCGTGACCTACAAAAAGCCGGAGTCCACATCCCCCCGCTTAGCCGCACAAGCCTCAATAGATATAGCAAAATTCATTTCGCGAGCGTACACTGCAACCAATAACTATATTTCCTTATCGGCATCGCCTGGAATTATACACGCCTAACCTTTAACGATTAATAAATATACATAACCGCGTATGCGCAGCAGCTGAGAGCTTACACGTCATGTTGTATACTTTGTTGTCGATGTTTGTGTTTTTTTTTTCACACATACTTATTTTTTCCCGTGAAACATTTCTCTTGTTGTTGTTGTTGTTGGTGTTGTATACGTGGTTGTTTTTTTCACACGAGTCTAATAATATAATAACCAGCGCTGGCTGTCGTGCGCGTATATTATTGTATAAATGACACATTAAGGCAACTAATTATTCAGAGCGCATATATATGCGTCAGAAAGAAAGGCAGATACATACACGTGCGGTGTAAAATTGAAACGTATACTATATAATATAAATACATAAGCCCCGAGCGGATGATTTAGCCGTTATAACCTGCGTGTGTGAACGTGTGCTGTTCTTTTTTTACAAACTCATTGATTTTTTTCCAAAGCCTTTTAAGTGAATTGAGTGTGGAGATGTGCCAGACACACACACATCGGCTATTCGCGCGATATATAAAGCGACGCTTGATTGATTTTTCCTCTATTATTTATCGTCTAATAATCATTATTGCCTACTCCTGCGCGCATATAATACACTATGTGGGACAGGTAAGGAGTGTATATAGTTATTACCGGAGCTTGCAATTTTAATCAATCACTTAGCCTCTATTCTATCAACGTCGTATATACAGTCGTGTGACATCTAGCTCAGCTCACGCGTCGTGTTCCATAACGACGAGTCGATCGGGAAGAAGAAAAAAGCCACAATAATATCTAAATTCAGACAACCATTCCGTTGACAAAATCCCGAAAAAAGCTCGCTACACAAATAACCCGCTGAACTAAACACAATAATATATATGTATCCAAAATACACACACACACACGCGTTATTCCTCTTCTCCATAAAAGCAATGAACTCAATGAACCCTTGGGGAACAAAAATATACCAGCGACATAAATTACAGCGGTGCAGCGAAAGTCGAAAAAGCTCAAAAAAAGCTCGACTCCAGAGAGAACCGCGCGCTTGAATTATTAATAAGCGCCGAGCTACTGCGGCGCAGTCATTAGGCTCTTTTTTGGTCGCGAGAGACAGCAGCAGCAGCAGCAGCGACATGGCTCGCAAGTGTAACTCAACACCGGGAACGCGGCTGGGGTCGCGCATCGCTCCCTCCGAAAAATCGGCCGCCATGTTTCCCTCTGGCCTGGGTCCAGCTCGAGGCTTTATTTAGCCGCCACCTGTCCCTGCCGTGTCAACTGCGCGCGCCAGTATGCTCTAAGCTTTTTTTTCTCGTTCTTCTTCTTCTTCTTCTTCTTTGCTTTTCGAGTTGCTCTCTTCTCTTTTTGATGCGTATATATAAGGGGAGCTTTACTGTGATGCGCATTGTTCCGAGAGGAGTGTATATATACCGGCTTTGTCCTTGGGGATGAAAGGGTGAGATGAGCCAAGAAGAAGGTTCGCGAAATCGAGTTTTAATTGATCGTTGTTTATGTCGCAGATGAAGCTTGTATTTTTATTAACGAGAGAGAAGAATAATGTCTTTGATATTATAAGTTTATTATACTCGGCCAGGATGAAGCAACTGTTATAAATTCGCATCATTTCGCTTGATTAACTTACAACAATCGGACTTTTCATTAGTCAAGTCTCGAGCCTCTCTAAAAATATTGCTTCGCGCGTACTTGAAAATTTCTCATTTCCCAAATTTATTGGGCTGTAAACGTTGCCGCGGTAAACAAAACCGCGACTCTATTATGTATCACGTTGTAAAAATAGAATTTCTCTCTCTCTGTCCTTTTTCCTCGCAATTTGTTCACGAGTTTTGAACAGTATTTTCCCAGACTAGTCTGATTGGAATCTCATCGCGACGATAAATCTGATGTGCTCTCTAGTCACGACAGATGCCAAATCCACTGATTCTACGATTCGATCTTGTCCTTGGACTGAGGGTATTAAGACGCGAATAAGCCAAGAGATTACAACGATCTCGTTGACTGCCAAACCGCAGTGTCGGAGGAAGAAATATTATTAGCGATGACCGGAGAGGATGTTCGTTAATTTCGTTATATTATTTTTATAAAGCTCGTTTTCGAGTCATCTTTCCGCTTGGATGTTATGAGCGTATCCTGTGGCTCTTTGGTTATTATACGATTTGTAATTCGTTTTTCGAGTTGTTTACTTTGGCCGGTGAGAGATATTTTATTATTCCAAAAGTGATATGACAAATTAAACTATACAAACAGCTTGCCGAAACTTTCCCATGAAAACTTGCACACGAATTAAACAAAAAGTTCGACTAATGTCGACCAGTCACACACGCACCAAAAATTACGGAACAGCAGCTTTACAGTTATATAGTCGAAAGTAAAAAAAAAATAGAAATAATACGAGCGATCGTGACACGTGTGCAGCGGTTATAATCGCGTTGAACACACACACATGCGCGCACGCACACATATACGAATTGACGAAAACGGCACGTGCCAGTAAAGAAGACCTAGTCGGCGATTGCGTAAAGAAGCGCGCGTTTCATATACCACGAAAATTCGTGTACGAATGCAGGAGGAGATCGTTATCGGAGCAAGACGACTATGCTTATTAGTCGTTATCCGAAAATAGTAAAGCGATTCTATTTGATTTCACCTGGATTATCATCGCTCTATTTTCGTCCTTATCAGCTATTCTCGCTCGTCATCGAAGCGTAAAAAGAAGTACAGAAGATGACGTACATAGAAGCATACATACGTTTCGTTAACCGAATTCTCGATTCCGCGTGAAATTCGCAAGCTCTCGAAAAGCTCACACGTGTCCAATCGGCGCTCGAGATGCTAAGCTCTCACACGTCGAGGGTGTGAACCGTGTAGCCGAGGGTCGATTGGAGCTTCAGCTCGACGGGGGGCGGAGGAAAACCGCGAAGCTCTCGCCGCATTGGCGGATCATCCCATTGGATTATCCTCGCGCCGGCGCGCGTCAGGATTCAAGCTGCGCCGACGCGAATCCGCGCGTTGTCCGTACCTCCTCTCTCCGCGTTTTTTTTTTTTTTTTTTTTGGTGAATCGAGGTGCTACGGATTTTTGACTGTTCCATTTGTACGCGAGCTTTTGATGCTGGTGTTGAATTGTCGTAAAAAAATGGATTTTTCTTTTGTAATATTTTTTACAATAACGCGAACGGCTAATTCAAGGACTATCGATTGGAACTAATTTCGCGAATGTGCAAATGGAATATTTTTCTATTTATTTAGTCGTAAAAGCCAGCCGACGACTGTCGTTTTGAAAAATACATTTTACGAGCTGAAAATCAATTTAAATATACAACTGGTATTTTCGCTATTGCCTCGTTTTTTTTTATTTAAAACAACTTACACGTTTCGAGGTCAGTCTATTTCTGAACTTTGCCGGTAATATACAAATTGATTTTAGTCGAATGATTCTCGACTCACATATATTTCTTTAAAAAAAATGCAGCAACGTTGTACATTGATTTACAATTTATTAATTTAAAGCATCGAGCTTGCAAATAATTTCCATTCGAATCCGCAAGCTCACAATTCATTATCCAAACGCGGCTTGCAATCCACTTACGAGCACTGCATACTACGAAAAAAAAAACACAATGAAAAGACAGCCATGCAATACATGTCGTGCGGTTATACCCCATCGCGAGCGCGATTACGCGCGACAAGTTCACTCGGACATGCGGTGATGGAAAATATTACACACGGGCCTTCTAATCGCGTAATAATTCAGCCGAGCAGGTGCACGCGAAAGAAGCGACTTGCCGAGTCACCCTAAAACAAACGCTCGGATGCGTGGGTGGTAGAATTTTTTTTTTTTAGGGTTGATGCCTGAGTGCGCGCTTGATTTTGTTGTTGGAAAAACATGTGTCAAGGAAGGGTGACGCGAAGTTTGAAACAATCGTTTCAGAACAAAATTTAAGCTCTATATAGAGTAGAAGCCGTATATATAATTTACTCAGGCTAAAATAACCATCGCACGACATTTCTCAAACACTTTTCACTGTATTCTGGCTCAAACCAATAATAGCTAATAGTCGTTAGACATTAGAGACTTCTCCTCTTAATGACCTGCCGTCCAACTCCTTCGCTTTAAGTATAGACAGAGCCAGGAACGTCGTGTGGTATATTATGTGTGTGTAACTGTGTATATACGCGTGTGGCCGCAAATTAGCGGCCACCCTTTCGTTGGAAAAGGGAGCAAGACACACGTGGGAGATCGTAATCGGGCTGCCGGCCACTTTGCGCCGGAAATCGAGGGGCTGCGGCATCACGATGCACTCGACGATGAAGTTTCGTGCGTATCGTCTTTGCGTGTGGGAAGAATTGGAGAGAATCAAGGAAATCGGATTGTCAGGGGGGTCGATCGGTGGGAAAAAAAGACTTTCTTCTTGATATCTTTGTAATTACTGATGACTTTGCTGACATTACATATATTCGATTGTTTTTATTTGTTTATAACGAAAATGTTCCGAATTTCACTTTTGAATTTTAGTAGCTTTCGTGCAGGCAGAAATCGCGCGGGCAACGAAGTATGCAGAGAAACGAGAACAGCGAAATAGCCTTCGGCCGAATGGAGACACGCGAGCCATCCATAATGTAGAGAGACGACTGGTGAGATGCGACAGAAAGATAAATTCGATAGGAAAAAAAGAGAGAAAGAGAACCCAATGCACGGAGCTCGAATACACTACCGTTGCTTTCGTTGCTACGATATACATGTATATTGTATATATGTAGGGTCGATTAGAGCTCGCTTCGCGTAATTACTGTGTGAACGCGCGGTAATCATTGCCGATTGAATTCCTTTTGTGCCAGAAATTCCATGGTGATGCTTTTTATCGGAGATGTATATATACGTGCGACAATGAATGTATTCGAAAATTATTTACGAACAAAACTATATACTAAAAATAAGGGCGGAACGGATATTATAAGGGATCTTGCTAACGACAACGACTACTGCACTGTTGACGATGCAACTTTTCACATTACGATTTCATCGAGGAAATATGGAAACTATAATTACTAATTATACTGGGCTGTACACTAATTAGTCTATCCTTGCTTTCGATCGATTTACGTCTGTATATAATGTACAGTATAGCCGTATTCAAATTTTAACCACTAATCTCGCAGGAGTTTATAATAAGTACTGAATTTACGAACTAATCAAGTTTACAGCACATAGTACAAGATGAGCTAAGTTGGTCACTTTCTTGTATGTGTACATATTTAATATTTCTCCAAGCTTTCCTGGTGATTTTCTCCAATACCGGACACCTCAAGCCCTATTACGTGAAAAACAGCTCAGTTAAAAAAAATAGACAACCAACCAGCAAGCACCACCACAGCACCAAATTGCATTCCCCCGCTCATATCCCTCACCAGCTTCATCGATCCTCCTCCTCCTCCTCCACGTATCCTTTTGCTGATACAGGTTCGAAAACGTAAAAAGGAGAGACTATACGCGAAAAAATCGAACTAGCCTCCCGGAATTCATCGGTCAGCAAAATTCCACGTCGAGGTCGCAGGACACGTACACGTTGTTGCCTCGCGTGTGTCTCTTCGCCTATATCGATTGAGACCCGCGGTCGTCATCGATCCGTGCGACAGGAGAAGAGAATAGACACATACGCGTATATAATAATAACCCGGCTGAAATAAAGAGTTCAGGGCTGTCCTCGGAAAAGCATATGGGGACACACGGCGCAACGAAAAGTACCGCTGGTGAGAGTAGGAAAAAAAGGGAAATGTCAACATGACTGATGTAAGCGATTTTCGTCCACCTGTGCAGGACGTAACGGGGTACGATGTGTATCGACTTGGGGATGGACGCGAACGTGGGTGTCATTATGCGAGGGCTGTAAATAAACTAGCCAAAGGGGTACCGGATATTCCTGCCGGGAGACAGTTGTGAGAATTGATTTTTTTTTGAAAGAGCTTTCAACAATTGCTGGGGGAAGAGTTACTGTACTCTCGCTGTTTTGATTGCACAATATTTTTTGCTGATATTCATTTTAGTTTAATTTATAGACACGCGTGACGTTAGATATGTTTTCGAGATATTCGATTTTTTTTTGTAAATATAAATATTGATATTCAGACAGGAGAGTTAACTGGGTTTCGTGCTTTATACGTGAAGGTAAAAATAAGCCAGTAAAATGAGGTTGCAGAAAGTATGAATATATGAGTTTGACTCATCCGCGAATTTTTTTATTATTCTGACCCTGACAATTTTTATGTTATTTTAAAAGTTTTGCACTTATTTAATTTTAAATATGAGTCACTCTGACGATCGTGCAAACGGTTAGAAAATTAAATACTGGCTTCAAAAAATATTTTGTAAATTAATTAATCAAAATATACGTTGTGACTATATTTGCAATTGTATATCACACAATTTGTACATAACTTATACCCTGTACACAGGAAGCCTATTGACATACATCCTGTACGATACTTCTTTTAGGGTTTCTGGAAAAGTGAAAGGCTGCCCAATAAAATATGACGTCCACGTGTAGGGAATATAGAATCTATACTGAATTTAACAACTTTTAGTATGCATGCACTGATCTCTATAAATAGATAGAATATTTTAAGAATATTTTCTTAAAGTAGTAGTCAATTTTTTTACCAAATATTATTTATCAAAAATTCGTATTTGTTTCAACAAGTTTTTTTGAAGAAAATCGTTCGACGTTTCTAGAATAGTTTCAGCAACAAGCATATCATATTTGCACCACAAACTAAGCTCATTAACGTTCACAATCGAATTTGAGTAGTATACCAATAAATATTTTTGTGAAAAAAACAAACTAAAATTCACGCTACTTAATCACACGCATATCCAATAACTATCATTAACACAATAACGACAATAATCTTACAACATTTTCACAAATACAAAATCACGTATAACAATGTACCTTGAGAGTTGCCTAATAAATTGGTCCTCCTGTATATCCATGCCAAGAAAAAAAAATGAAAAACAATATCCAAAAATAGCGTTGCACACAGCCCTGCGGCAAAGTACAAAGAGAGCCCACAATAAAAAAAAAGTACAATAAAATCTATCCGTCCTGCCTGAAAGTTATCGCGACTAAGGTACTAACGTTGGTGTTAGATAATCGTGTGTCGTGTGCCGTGTGCCGACAAGTATTTATCATGCAGTACCTACACGTTTGTCGTTGGTTTGCTGTTTCTTGGTTTTTTTTTCTGTTATTTGGCGACTTCAGACTTCTTTGATTGTTTTGTATTCGCCTATCACAGTGTTTTCATTGTTCTTTTTTTTCGTTCTTTTTAAACATGTAAGAGAGCGTCGATCACGCAGCCCATTTTCCCGTATGAAAAGCTTAACTCTCTTGTTGCGCTTTAGCACAATTAGCTCGCATTTTTTTTTTCAATCCTTTCCTCGTCCTTGCGCACTTGTGAAGAATTGATCTCATAGATATTATTTGCTCATATGTTTTTTATTTTATTTTTAATCATCGTGTTTTTTCTTTTCAACGATTTTATAAAATTCTAAAGACCCGAGGATCACGTGTCGATGTGTATATAGAAAGGCTTACTGCTGCGTGTCCCTATCTGGAATCTATACCGTCGTTAAAACGAAACTCGGAGAATCGATTAAAGCTTCTGATGTCGGTACACATTTCTGCCTAAAAATATATATGTGCTCGTATAAAAGAAATGAGATCAACGCGGGCTGCAATAAATTTTCTTCATTCGTAACGATCTATCTGTACTTTTAATCTTGCGATTAGAGACACGAACTGGACTAAAAAGGCAATAATAAGCGTGATCATCCCAATAATAATAATAACACAGTACTGAGTAAACAGCTATAGTTCGATGTGGAAAACCGGCCACGATCGACGCTCTTTGCAACGCTCTTTCACTAAAATTTCACGTGCTCTAAAAAATGTTTGCTGCTGGCTTCAAAAAACCGTTTTGCTCGACCCATCGTTGATAAAAGTGTCTTCAACAAACAAAAAAAGAAAAGAGTCACATTCGACGAGGAAAACGGCTCCCAAGCAGCAGCAAGCAATTGAAAGAGCCGCAACTATCAACAACAACAAAAAACCAACCCCCACCCGTAATGACAAAAAAAAAAAAAATATCACCCAGCCAAAAACTTGAACCCGCTGAACTAATCTGTAAACGAAACCTCTCTAATTTTCAGAGTACCACCAGGCTACATGTACCAGTCACCCTACCTGGCAGCAGCAGCACCTGGAGGCCTGGTCCCACTGCCTGCGACCCAGTTGAGCCACGCGGCAGCGGTAGCCGCAGCCTCGCAGTTCTACGAGTACCAGAACGCCGCAGCAGCGGCAGCAACTTACCCGGCAACGTCCTACAACTTCGCGGACGCGTATCCGTACACCAGTGCAGCAGCAGCCGGTATGTCGCTCAAAGTGGCAGCCAAAGCGCCCGAGCCGGCCCAGCTCGTTAATCCTGGCGGTCACTTGAGACTCGCTCAACAGCAAGCACAGCAGCAGCAACATTTAGCTCAGCAGCAGCAACACCACCACCACCACCATCAGCAGCAGCAACAGCAGCAACATAGCAATGGAAGCCCGGCGGGGCTACTGATGCACCATCGCCTGGAGAAGGCGCTGCTGCCGCAGTTTCTGCCCTCCGTGCTGCGCGGCAACGGTAGCCTAATAACCAAAAATAGCTTCAGAGACAAATGCTAAACGATTCTTTCGTGTCTACGATTCTTCCGATCTCGACGCGAGGATCAATTACTTCTATTTCTTTTACTCTATACTGTCTGCTGCCTTTTTTTATTATTGTATTGTGTACACGGAGAAAAAAGATCCGCCACCCTGGCGGTGTGCGAGAACGCGGAATTAGATGTAGTATATCATCATAAAAAAACAACGGTTTTGAACTGGCCTTTCCCTCACCGCTTGTGAACTTTTCGGCTCTCTATATATAGTTGCCGGCTAGCGAAGATAGATCGCGCAGCACTACTGTCGCATTTCTCTCATTACCTTGTTGGGCCTATTGCTTGGGCCGCTCATGTTACAACTGCCTGAGTCTACTGTAAAATACAATTGTTATTGACGCGTTGCGGGACTTTTTTCTCCGTGTATATCTTGTCTCATTTCTGGGTTGCACCGCTTTTATGTTACATTCATTGGGTCTTTTCATTCTTTTCTTTTAACTGAAAAATACATCGTGAAATGAATTAATTTAATTTTTAAAACTTCCAATGAGTCTAATACACGCGCTGCTTTTCTAATACTTTGTAAACTATACTATTAGTATTTTGATACATAACATTTATTAAAAGTTTACGATGAAAATTTGATCAAAGTGGCTGATACAGTACCAACGTTAAACACTCATACATATTTGTTAAGTACTGACCAAAAAGTATACTAAGGAAGTACCAAACAATTTTATCAATTTAATATAGTAACACATGGTAGTGGTAGCAACCCATCTTACACTACATCATTTTCATTTTTCTACACTCTTTTTTTTCAATGGCTCTTTTTGCAAAGTCTATAATTTTTTAATAGGGGAGAGATGTTGGTTTACTAATAACGGAAAATTGTTGGAAAATGTGAACTCTTACAATATAATAATTACAATACAATAATTGTAATATTATAATAACGGTTTATAAATATCGCGCTAAACGAAATATTGTGATTATTTATTTATTAATTTGATTTTTATCTTGATATGTACTCAAGTTATGTACATAGGCATTAAACTACTTTTTTGTTACTTTTTCCAATAATTTTCGAGTCATAAATACATTACTAATTTTCTCAGTAACAAAACAATTTTTCAAAATTTATAAAAGGTGGGAAAAAGAAAGGGGCCATTTACAAACTTTTATTTAACAATTTTTGCATGCACATTTGCACGCCGGAAATATATAAGTAATGTTTCGTGGTTGTATTTTTAAGAAGAAGCATGCCATCATAGATATACATTTGGTTTTGTATTTTTACAGTAATACATTGTCGAACAAAATTATACTTTGTAGAAAAACGCATTTTATATCGTGTTTTCGTACTACCTGTTGAAAACATTGACGGCTCAAACGTATACCGAATCTCACTACATTATATTTCGTTTTTGAAGGAAAAATCTCGTCTCTCCCCCTTCGCATTGTATTTCCGTACAACCGAGTCACACAAGCATTTGTCTCTCATAAAACCGTCTATGCTTCTTTTTTTATTTAAAGTGAAAAAGCCATCGCTTGCACCTTCATCTGTCAAAAAATGCATGTCTTTGACTAAAAAATCGCGATACAAACATACTTTCCTTCTTCGAACGGTGCAATCGTATACAGCTAAACAATTGAAGCAAAAAACTTTTCAATCGATACTAAAGAAACTACGGCAGATTGAGGGAAAAGAGGCTCGATCGTGCATGCACACATCTGTAAGCAATATATGCATATAAGGCTGGCCGAAAATGCATAGATCAGCCTTGTGCGGTTTTCTCCTCTCGGCATCTCGCCTGGCATCTGTTGTTGTTGTTGTTGTGGTGGTGGTGGCGGTAAAATAAAACCAGAATCTGTCTGCTAAGTAAAGCTCCCCGCGGGCTCACTGTATTAATTATGCTGTGTAATATGCTGCTATCCGGTCTTAATGTCATAACTTTCTCTTTGTGCAATTATTGTTACCAGTTCAAGGTTCAACGGTAAACGTTTTTCTCTGCGAATTCAGTTTTTTTTTTTCAATTTGGATCTATAATGTTTAACAAATAGACGCACTAACAAAGTTAAAATTCTTCATTGTGCAGGTAGTGAAAAACGTTTACTGCGAAATCCACTTTTGAACTGAAAACTTAAATCTTTTTAGCGATATTAGAAAACGATTTAACGTTAAGACCGGTACACTGATAATCAGCGAAGAGAGGGAGAGAGAGAGTACGAGAGAGGCTTACTTTTCGCGAGAAATTTATATATATGTAAAAAACGCGGGAATGAAAAAAAAACGTAATCGTATCGCACTTTTGTTTCGCTTCTATGCATACGTACGTACAAGTAGTACACACGTGCACTATCGCGACGTTATATTGCAAAGGCTGCACGCGCATGCCACATTGTACGTATCTGTACGCAGGTATAGATTTTTCTTACAGTAGATCCACTGTATACATATATTTTCCATTTTCTTGCTAAAATCTCGCTGTACATTCTGCTATTGGTATTATTGTCATTATCAAAATTACGTGTACGTAGTATTTATTTTTCTATACGCTAGAAACGATTAATTCTCTGGAACTCTGCATAGCCAAGTAAAAAAATTATTGTTATTTTATGCTCTCTATTCCTCTCGTCGTTTTTGCATTGTAAAACTTCTCAATTATAATATATAAACGATGGTAATATTTGTTAAGTTACATATTCTTCACCAGAAGATTGCAAGAATTAAGATTACTCTTTTTTTATATATTCTTTGAATTCATCATAACGTCATTCGATGTACAAAAATATTACCTTCGTTAGAGATCCTTGTATAGAAAGATCTTGTGTATCACACAACCAAGAAATAATAACAGAATTCGAAACAAAATCAGCAACTTTACACACGATCTTTCTCAAGCACATCGAATAATACCAACATGTATACCACAAAGAAAATTCGCCCCAATGACTAATTTACCTACGTTTAATTCATTTTACAGCAAACGCAGCAGCAGCAGCCAGCTACGTAACGCCATATACGTATGCCACGTTGCCAGGAGCCGCAGGTCTGCCATCCGCAGCGACGGCTGGTGCTGCCTTCCCTGGGCTTCCCTACCAGACGACGCCCCAGGAGGCAAGGCTCCAGTAATGCCGTCATCCCCGCGACTTGTACGTCAAGGAAGAATCACCGCACGAAACGGACTTACGAATTTTCGCCGATTCAGCAAACTCACTGCATTGAAGATCTTTGAAGCTGGTTGATGAAGAAGCTTTGCGCTGTGAAATGAGATTAGAAACGTTTACTTACTTCGGAATTTCAACTTCGAAAAGAATTGTCGTGGCCGCGCGAGCTTTGGAAAACGTTAGAGCTGACGAAGCGAAAGTATTGTCGTCCGTTTTCGATGCTTATGTCGTCATTTCTTCTAAAGATCGACAAATTCATTGTGAAAAGGGAGCGTAAAAAATGTAAAAAAAAGACACGTCGAGAAAGAAAATCAGAGAAAAAAAACGTTCGCTTGCACGACTCGGCGTCGATTCTCGTCTGTGCGCAACTCTCGCACTCAATCCGATCTCTTTCTTCCTGATCTTTGATTTTTTCTTCCTTCCAGTCTGTAAGATCCTGTGAGAACCGAGTCGCCGCAGTCTAGCGAACGCCTCCCAAAGACAAGTAGACACTATTTAGTATATTAGGCGCTTAATCTATTTATATACGATGATATGAGAGAAGGTGTTTGAACTAAAGAAAGAGAGGAACATGGATAAGGCGCGTAAAACTCAAAACGAAGGGAAACCGTTGCGTACAGCAAATGGGACAAAGAGAGAAAGAGAAGAGCGTTGTGCGAATGTGCGAATGACTGGGAACGAGGATAAAAGAAGAATAGCGTAGTTTTTAACTCTTGAAATATGTTCGAATAATAGCTGCAGTCTAGACTTTTTATTATTATACTATCTTCCGAATCTCGAGGCTCACGAGAGAGACAATCGTCTGACAAATCTTATATTTTCTCCTTATCGCTCGTTGAGAAGTAACTTTTCTCTCTATTCGATGATTAACGACAAATGCGAATAAAGTTGGATCATTCAAATGTTATTGCCGATAGGGAATTTGCAATCGCTTGCTTTGGCTTATCTACTGATGAAAGCCAACCATTATTTTTCATATATTATACTAGTGCGAAAGAATTGTTGAACTATAAAAAAAGATTGGTTACCTATCGGACACTGTCGGCAAAATATTTCAACCAATCCTACATTAATTCAATTCTAAATACCAATGGTGCGTCCCATTCATCACAGCAAGGGGCGATCGAAGTTACCTGATGCTTAAAAAACAAATAATAAAAAGTAATGAAGCGACGATGTTTTTGTTTAATTTATCGCTAGGCCAGAGACGCGATAGTCGATTAATTGTTGCCTTATATCAAAGAAAAGGACTGAGCCTCTGTATGCTACTTGATGTAACATACAAGACCAATCGCGGTGCCTTGCCAAGGTATATATATCAAAGAATAAGGAACATGTAGTAAAGTGTATACAGAGACGGAAACTAAAATCACTGCGTGCCTGGTAAATATCGTTGGTTGTAGTAAACTAGTCAGTAATGTTGAAAAAATTTTCATTGAAAAGATTGAAGGAAAAAAGTTGTTCGATCAGAGCGTAGGAAAAAAATAAGGGAGAAAAAGAAAGAGAGAGAGATTTGACGATTTTGATGATCGTTTGGAAGAAAATACAAATATGAGGCTGTCTAGTCTTAAACTTAGAGGCCTTGGCGATGTTGCTCCGTTTTGGTGGGAGCTCGATATTGAAGTCTTGTTACTTAAAATCAAGCGAAGCAGAATCGCGGAGCTCGATGACCTGTAGCAAAATCAAATTTTAAGAAAACTAGTTAAGAGATAAAAAAAATAAAGGAACTAAGTAAATCGCGTATTAGAGCGTATTATTCGCCTCGTATTCGTAGATCGGTTCGTTTCGCTCGCGTTCAGTAGACGCGAAAGAACGTGTAGAGACAAATTTTTTTAGCTGTTAAGTATTACATTATACACTAGTGGCGAGCGCGATGTCGAGCGAATTAGGAATACTTAGGACTTTTAAATTAATATTTCCTATATATTAATTATTATTTTTATTATTATTATTGCTATTGTATAATTCTATTATTATTGCCATTATTATTCTTATCTTTACTATTTTATTATTATTGATTATTTTATTTTTATTATATTATTGCTATTGACTAATGATAATTACTCTTGTACTTAATAACGAATATAATAGACAAAAAAAAAGATTAAGCAACAGAAGGAAAGAGAAGAGTTCTAGAGCGGACAAATCAAGGCAAACCGCTGCTAGGCGTCTTTCTCAGACGTCCTATAATCTATTAGGATAAAATAATTATAATATATATATTGCCTGTTATCTACAATACCTATTCACATTATGCAACGAAGCATTAGATTAAAGAGGAGAAAATACGAAATATATTGTCTCTGAGAGAAAACAATTGCGCTGTTTTTATTGCTCTACCCTGTCAATGATATTTTTGTATTGTATACATTTTCTAGATTAAAAAATTATTCTGTGTTATTTGCTGTTTATCGCAACAAGAAAGTTTTCTAATAATACAACGAGCATGGAATGACAAAAAGATCATCGAATCAATTGCAATCCACGTCTCGATCCTCGGAACTTTCTCTATAAATACGAGAGAGTACGAAACTGAAGTCGAAAATGTTTGCAGACGAGAGACGAGTCACTTTATATTTTTGTCTGTTGATCACATGTGTGCACCCTACGACTGCTGGTGTTCTGGCTTTTTTGCTGACAGTCGGGCGCGCGCCCAGGAATGGCACAGGACGCCTCTTCTTCCGTTCTCTCGGCAGTCATTAAAAAAGAGGCCATAGAACCACTGATGGCTCGTAATATATATTTGGAGTGTGCATGCAACGTGTATGTACATCAGTCATTCACTGAACCCTTATGTCTTGATCATTGCTTCATGTAAATAAATACATTTTACCCAGATGACTTATACTTTTATAAGTTTTTTTTTTAACTTTTAAAACGTATAGTGAAATATTGACTTAAATGAAACATGTTGATCAACTAATTCTTTAATTAAAATGTATATAATATTTATAAATGTCAGAATTCAAACAGTTAATATATTTCAAGCTAGATAAATATATAGATATACCTAGATGATCGTCAATTATGTGTGTTTATTAAAAATAACAATATTCGGGATGAAAATCTAATAATACTGAAATTGCTGTTTCGCATATGGAAAAGATATCTCGTAATATCTAATAATAATAATAACAATGCATCGAAAAGTAAATATAGTTCATACAGAGTTGAAAAAGCATAACTATCAGTTCTTAAAATTGGTTCAGCAAATACATTCTGAATTCTTTACTTTGCATTTACACAATACTAGCTGAAAATCAAAATTAAATCTTTTGATTTACAAATGAAAAGGTATGTCTTTTTAAAAATATTATCATTACAACAAAATCAAAAATAAAAATATCAATTCGAAAGTGCTACCAGTGCAACCACCGGTACCAAAGCTCTCCTCCAATAAACTCAGCCGACTCAGCGAATAATATAAGCTCGTCGTGATCGCAGCAAAAGTTTCCATCAGCTCCATCGAGATGGTAGCACAGTAGTGCTCTCGTCTCTTCCACAGCGCGGCAATTCTTGAATGACGCACTATACTCGCTCGTGAAACGTTCTCGATCATCCATCCACACACGCGCACACGCACATACTTGCGGTACACTCGACACCGTCAAGTCCAGCTATTTCGTGATTATCCACCTAATCGTTCGTCGTCATCGCAGCAGCAGCAGCAGCAGCAGCAGCAGTAGCAGTAGCGTCGGATAGATAGAGACGCGCTTGAGTCCAGTTTCGATCGGCGAAGAGAGTCGACGGCTCCTCCGTTCCTTCTTCTTTCACCGCCTCGTCGTTCTCCAGGAGAACGCGCTGCGTTGGGTGAAACTGTAGTACCGGGAAGGAGGAGACCGAGGGAGGCGTCCTTGACCGCTGGAGACTTGTTCCTTGAAGTGAGTTTCGTGCATATGAGTGAGGGCTCGAATGCCTGTATGTACGAGACTTGATTGACGCCGGGAGAGCTGTACGTATATATAGATTTATATTGTAGTTGGGATAGATTAATCGTTAGAGAGTAAAGTTATAATTAAAAGGATTTTGTATAAAATATATTTTCTGTGGATGGGTTCTATTACGATCAAATCAAAATCGAACGTTATCTTTTTTCGTTACGAAGCAAATTTTCAAATAAATTAATGGCGATTGGTTATAATAATAATTTACCGAGAGGAATTAATGAATTTTGAAACTTCGCTTCAGTGTCGCTTCAATAATGATCTACTCAAATTTGCAAGAATCAACAAATACACATTCTTACTACCAGATTACCTTAGTCTTTAAAAAGTTTTTAAGGAACTACGAAGAGATAAAGGATTTTTCAATAGATATAGCCGCTAAGATTACATCGAAACGCATCATGAATATCGCAAACGCATAGAATTTCAACGAGTCTTCATACGATTATATCCTTACGTAACATACCGGTCTAATTGTAATAACAAACGCTTTCAATTATATATCAAATCGCGTAAACTCTCGCTAAACCCGTGCGATGTTTTCTTATTACAATAAAAATAATCGTTCTTTTTTTTTCCTCATTTGTATAAGTATGCGACAATCTCGGGGTAAAAAGAATGATAAAAAACAGCATATCGATCACTATACGAACAAATTGCGCTCATCGAATAAATATATTAATCTCGGCGACGATCGCACGTCAATGAAAAACACACTCCTAGAGATGCACACAAAGATAAATGCAAAAAGCCGATAAACATCTGCATTTTTTTCGCAACAACGCACATTCCATAAATAATTATAACAGCGACTCCTATAATAAACGACGTAAAGGTAACTAAACTCGACGCTGACCACATATCCTGAAGATAATAAATAAAATTTCATATTATTATTATTATCTGCAGATTGATCCTCGCGAATTTTTATTGCATGAGAGCGCAATGATACGTGAGTAGATTCGCGTATATATATAATCGATCATCATCCGGTTTTATTGTTTGGTCGTGTTTCGGTGGACTCTTATCGCTGACTCGTCTCCCAAGCTCGCGTTGTATAGACGTGTGCAGCGTCTGTGACAGTCGATAAGATTCGGCGAAAATTCTCGGCCCTTTTGTGGACGAGCTGAGCTTTTTGACGTCATGCGGATGTGTTTTTGAATTTGCGCGCGAGAAAGTTTTCCGGTAGGCTATTTCTGTATTATAACATGTGCAGGGGGACACCACGATCGGGGAATTTAATGCCAATCGGCGACGGGCGTTATGCAGATTCAGAATGAACGAGGGATGACACGTATGTCTTTGTCGATCATTGTGTCGGTGAAGCAGCAGGATATTTGGATCGTTGATTATTATGTAGAAATTAATTATTAATAATGGATATGCGGAAGTTGAGTCAGTTGTTTGAATTGACGTAATATACGTATTATATTGAACAAATAAATTTTTTGCATAAACTTTTGAATGTATACATGCATTTAAAAAAATTGAACATGTCTATAATTACACATCTCTGTTACTGATGTTTACGTGATGTCATTACGATTGAGCGGATTATTTAAATTTGAAGTAAATTAGGCTTAAACTACGTTCAATTGATTAAGTATACAAGATGATCCCATCTTAAAAGCAAGCGTGATGTGTACTTGCAAGTGCGTGGCATTGACGAAAACATCAGTCTTTTCGATTTAGCATTTGAATTAATAGAACCTAATAAAATCCGTTTGGTCTATCACTGATTTACGTTTTATTGATATATCCTTGTAAAACCGCATTATCAGTAGTATATTATATTCGGCAAAAAAATTATCAAGCAACAAGATCCAACATAGACGTTGAACCTCTTAAACTACTGGTTGACAGGCTTAAATCTGTATCATTTACAATCAAAGTGAATTAGAGAGTAGCATTTCTAATCGCGCCTAATAAAACGAAAGCCATCTCAATCTAATTACCCAATAAAAAGATCTAATAAGATTGCATACGCATTATACATAATCAACTCTCTTCACATTATATATTATACAAAGCCTATATACCGCGCACTGAAATTCAACTACCGAGCAGCAGTGCAATTATAGTGCATTACAGCGTCTTGCCTCGACGTGACCCGTAAAAATGGCTAATTAATCCAAGTGCATCGTAAACACCCACGCGTTCGCGTATATAGTATTGCGCGCAAGTGCTAAACACACGTGCGTCCACACACTCAATGCAGCTATGTGTATGTATATATACAGACGACAGTCGTTGACATCGTCGTCGATGTTTCAATGTTCGAAAGACATTTATTGCGATAATCATGCGGTGCGCGGATTTTCCCGAGGTGCTCAAATTTTTTTACACTTTTATCGAGCTGACGGTTTTGTAACATGTTTATTGCACGCGTGATAATGATTTTCAAGATAAAGGAGAGTCTTTCGTTAAATTACGATTCTCAGGCAATAAGTTTTTGTAAAATGAGCTTTTTCGTTTATCAGGGGAAAAAAGCTGGAAGGATGAGTTCAAGCTCGAAATGCGGCTTCTGTGGCTTTCACCCAAAATGGCTGCAGAATTGGGCGACTTCGCGGAGCTTCATCGCGGTCTACGGCCTACTCGGTACCGTACAGTCGATGGCCTTCATTTACATTGTCGTTAGCTTAACGACTTTGGAAAAGAGATTCAAGATCCCGAGCCGAACTACCGGTAAGTATAAGCTTGGTCTTATCGCTTTCCTTTTTTTTCTTTGCAAAATACTGCAAGACTTTTAATAATCTTCTTTACGTTTGGACTTTGCAGAACAAAGTACAAATTTTTCTTATTTATAAATAATACGAGGTTGTTAAATCGAAATCACTCAGATTGTACTATTTAGTTTTTCAATGAGTATGAAATTGTTCTTATCATTGTGGAGCCACTATTAGTGATAAACACGAACGTTGATTTGGACTGACTCACATATACTCTCTAAATATGTAAACTCCATTGTATTTACTTATTTACAAACATAAACTCTCAAAAGCCAAATAGTCCAATAATAAACTCCCAAACAATGCAAGATCTAGTATCATAATTTTAAATACATATATATAATGACGATTGTAGAAAGTTAAATATTCCATTTTATCACTGAAACTTATGTGACTGCGAGAGGCACTCGTTTTAATGTCGCCGCGCTGAGCAAAGCGCGCTAAGTAGGTAAGTGGTCGGACGTAATTGAAGAACTTAAAAATCTGTCGTGTCTAGTACCGTGTCCACTCATCTATAAATGAGAATTATTTCAGGCTAGTTTATCTCGGCGTGAAACTATCACACAGCCTTATCAAAAAAAAAAATGTTGTAATCGACATTCCGACAACTGATGCAGGTCTTGTATACTAAAAATAATGTATCGTTTGCTTTCTACGAGTTTTTAGACAATAAATTCAATTTGATTCTTCCGTTCGGATAAAGTAAGACGAACATCGCGTGAGATTCTCTTCACACTGCTGACCGCAAGTGATCGGTTTTCTCACTTATTCGTTTGTTATTCCTACACATATATGGCAATAGTCTTCGTTTTGTATTTCCTTGGACTAAAATACGGCGCTGATAGTTTGAAGATAATAATAATCTTTATACTGATGTATACAATTTATGATTAGCTGCGAGGAATCATCGAAGAATAGATAAGTGATAAGCGCTGTCTTTTGTGCAAGTAATTCTTGTTTATGTTCTATAAATAAAGTTCTAGGAATTCAACGATCTTAGCGATTATTCAAACCTGCAAACTATACTGAAACGTCTCTTAAATAAATTAAGAAGAGTGATTCGATTGAATAAAATGCAGGCTTTCAAAAAATCTGGATTCAATGATTAGTTGATAAGCGTAATGTTGATTTTGAAAAAAAAAACTGAATTTATAATTTCCACCTTGATAAATTTTCCTGTATTAAATGTTCCTATAATGACTAATACCTCCTTGACGTATAATAGAAAAATAATCAATCAATCTTACAGACCCGACATTTTACAAACACCAGAAGCACATTGCTTCCACATTCTTTGCACATCCACTCCCAATTACCACTAAACCGTCATATCCTTCATTCCACAGGACTGATTCTCTCGGGCAACGAGATCTCGCAGATCCTCTCAGTCCTTCTCATCTACTACGGAGGTTCGGGTCACAGGCCACGTTGGATCGCGATTGGTGTAGGTTTCAGTGCAATATCTTGCCTAGTCCTCGCCCTGCCTCACGTGATCTACGGTCCAGGTCAAGATGCCCTCGCCTTGACCAAGGAGTACATGAACGCGACCCTTTTGACCACTGGTAGGGATACCAAAGAGCTACCGATGTGCTCGAAGAATAGTCGAGCCGAGAGTTGTAACGACGACCACCTCACGGATACCAGTATCGTTCCAAGGCTGCTTGTATTCTTCTCGCAGTTCATACTGGGGATAGGGACGACTTTGTACTATGGTTTGGGACAGACTTATATGGATGATAATACGAAAAAGAAGAATACGCCACTACTATTAGGTGAGATATGATGGATTGTGTTTTATATACCTATGTGTGATTAGGTATTCAGTAGAGAATCTGTGGATACATGAGTCAACGAAATTGAAATGATGCCAATATAAAACTTGTCAGACATGCATTGACGACTGCGTTATCTTGCTAGATAACCATAATACTTAGTGGATCTACCGTTATATCACCAAAAATTCTTCTCCGTGCAGTATAAACCTTATGACTTATATCCTATACTATATTTAATTTTATTCATTAGTCCATTTAAAGTCCAGTTATAGAATAAAGTTGTTTTTATTATTCCTGATAATGTGTCGGCGCGATAACAATAACTTTACACGAGTTTTTCCCACCGATAACAATCGTGGCTATCAATAGGCTAATCAATTTCTACATGAGATTATAGCCTTTTGCGATTATCACGCGCTATTTAATAGGAACAGTAGCTGCATTATGAAAAAATTCGTCAGCTTATTTCACCGGCATTCGTCGAAATAAAGATTATGAAATTATAACTCGTATAAATAACGGGATAAAAAAGCAACTCGCATTTGTTTAAATAAAACTGAAAAAGGATCTAAGAATTAAATTATCAATTGATTCAAATTTAGCGCATAAAACTTTATGCAGTGAATTAAAAAAAATAAGAGCTGTTTGCGATAAGGTGGTATACTGAACAAATTTGAAGTAATCTCCACTAGAAGCCAGAAAACATCAAGTGCCGTGAAATAATAAAATCGATAAGAATAATCCAAATAAATAAAGAATGCGTCGCAAGATTGCGTATGTGATAAATATAAATTATCAATAAATATTTCCTTATAGAAAAATATATGCAGCTTACTCTAAATATTACGTAAACTACTAAACTTTTCCATACTATATTGTTCGGCAGGTTTCACTTTTGCATTGCGAACGGTTGGACCTGCTTTTGGATTCGTCTTGGGCTACTTATGTCTGAACATCTACATCGATCCAAATTTACATCCTATAATCGATAAAAAGGATCCACGATGGTTAGGAGCCTGGTGGCTAGGCTGGATAATTCTTGGTATTACAATGGCAATATTTGCTCTGCTCTTGTCAATGTTTCCTCACAAATTACGAAAATCCAAGAAGTCGAAGAAAAAAGAAAAGGCTTTGAGTGTGAGTTGAGATATTGAGTTTCTATATATATTCACATGAATTTTAAAATCTATAGTACATATACTGGATTTTTATCTAGGAAAGCGAAGTCCCTTTAAAAATCGAGACTGTCCAGCTTGAAAAGGCTCCAAGTGTTGAAACTACATTGACCTCGGTAGAGGAAAAGCCTACTCTAAAAGACTTTCCCAAGACGGTCAAGCGAATATTAAAAAATAAATTATTGATGTTCAATATATTCAGCGGAGTTTTCTACGTTTTGAGTGCGTCTTCTTTCATGAACTTTATTGCGAAGTATTTGGAGGTTCAGTATCAAACTTCTCCAGGTGGAGGCACAGTAGTGACCGGTAACAGAAATTAATAATATTCCTGCGCTCTATATTGCTGTTATCTTGCTGAATGTCAATTTTTAATAGAACTACTTTTTAAACAGGTCCACTCAGTCTATTCGGAATGGTTCTGGGTTTTTTGATCTCTGGCATCGTGATCGGTAAATATAAACCGGCACCACGACCCCTATTATTCTGGAACGTAGTAGTAGGGTTTGCCTTTTTCTTTGGAACGCTCTCATTCATGTTTCTGGGTTGCGAGAACGGTAAAATGCAAGGAATCGACTTCGACACCAAGATGTGAGTCTCGTGAGTGCCACTTATAGGCGATATAAGAGTGCTCTTAATTTTTTCTTATTTTGAATATAGTCATATACAGTTGGAATCTAGGAATGCATAATAATACTTTCAGGATAAACCTAACGGCGTCATGTAACGCAGCTTGCAACTGCGAAAACGTGAAATACTCACCCGTCTGCCATGAAGCTTCACGGACGACCTTTATCTCAGCCTGTCATGCAGGCTGTACAAGTGTCGTCAATGACACCGTCTTTGGTCAGTGCAGCTGTGTCGCGGATCTCGAATCGAGCTTCCGCGAACGCAACATCGTCGGCGCTTCTCTGCGCATAATCGACGACGTCTCGAAAACTTTTCAATACAACGACGACGATGTCGGCAGGCGAGTCACCGTTGGTCCATGTAAGCAGGACTGCTTCGTACCTTGGATGATGTTCGGCGCCGTCTCGACATTTATAAATATCCTCGGCTGCTCAGGGAGGATAGGCAACGTTCTGCTGAACTTCAGGTGCGTTGAAACCAGGGACAAGAGTTTGGCTCAGGGAATCGCTCTGATGATGGTATCACTTTTTGCATTGATCCCTGGACCGATAATTTTCGGAGCCATCATGGATTCCACTTGTCTAGTCTGGGACTTTTCCTGCAAGAACAAGGGAAACTGCTGGTTCTATCATAGGGATAACTTTAGATACTATGTTAACGTGACTTCAGCAGGTTGGTATTTTTAATAGAGTATAATATATATCGACCATATTGAATCAAAACTTTTTCATTCGTAAAATTCTTTTCTGTTACAGGCCTGTGTTTAATCGGAGTACTTTTAGACATAGTCGTGTGCTATCTCTCAAAAGGCATTGACTTATACGGAGAAGAAGAGGAAGAAGAGAAACGAAGAGTTTCTGCACTGAAGAACGTCGAGTTGAAACTGAACAATGATGATCCTAAGCAATCGTCGTAACGATTGCATGCCTTCATTATACAAACTGAAAACTATGTTTTCAACGACGATATTTTATACACATAAAGAAGCACAACTTGTACATATATAATTACTATATTTTTAGAATTGTAATTTTTTTTCTTTTACGAAAATATACGCGTAAACTATTTGTTTATTAAAATTACAAGAGTAGCATTTTATTTTCCAAAACTATAATGTAACGATGTGTAACTGGATGAAAGCCTATTTTGCTTCGTGAGCTTACTTGACTCACCGAGTAGAAGGAGCCTACTTTATCGACCGGCGCCACAATCAGTCAAGAATTACTTTGTAGGTACCTACCTTTGCATACCTTATTTGATCAGTAGATATGAAAATTGATAGTAATTCAACTATAAATAGTCTAAGAATTATCAGTACAGAAACTAAAAATTATTATACTCTCTACACAGCGAGCTTTATCATTTCCTTAATCATCTTAAAATTTCCTAATTATTGTTATTTTTTAAATTAACTTAACATTACACCAGTTTTTGTATATAAATAGTTATTTTAACTTTCACTGTCTTCTCTATACTTCTGATCTACTATCTAACAACTTGAAAGAGTGAAAAATTTAAGCTTCCGCGATTAACGCTGTTCTTGAAAACATAGTACCTGAAACTACGTCAATTGAATCTAGCTAACCAAGTCCAACAAGAGGAAAAGCTCTTAACCGCAGCAATATCGCTCAATCTGAGAGAAATCTCCACGGCCAGGAATTTTCGTTCTTAAAACCGCGAATTACCTCATTATAGTCAAGTCAGTCTGTGCAGAATGTAGAAACGCATGACGAAATCTATCATCAGCGGTTTACGGGAGACCGTCTCTCTCTCTCGGAGAGCTTTTCATGATCTCCGAGAGCTTGCATCGGACGCTGCGGCTTCTCGAGGAAAAGCCGTGACTCTGATGCTCGCTCGCGGAGTCTAACGATCTAATTTCACTCGTCCGGCCTTGATTCTGGCGTTTGCTAGTGCACATGCACACGATCAAACAGCTGAATGCCCCGGCAATTTAGTACGGCGTGCGGCAAGTGGGTGCTGGCAGGCCATATACTGGCGGCTGCTCGACAGGCGCGAAACCATGCGCTTCTCTTCTTCTTTTCTCTCCAACTCTTTACTGATCGGGCTTTTCCCAAAGTTTCACATGCTCTTATCGCGGAAATCAGTTTTACTGGGAATTCCTGGAATTCGTAGCGTCTTGGTTTTTCACGTTCTGGAATATAGATAAGGAAATTTTAATGTAAATATGTATTGTTCTCACGTTGATGAAACACTTGTTTCTTTGAGACCTTTTTTTTGCTAACACTTATGAAAAAAGTCTGCAGAGACTTTTGTAGGGAATTTGGACTCTCTGCTGAGATTATTTTATAGTGCAGATATCTCTTTGTGACGTGATTTGTATATAAAACTAGTAGTGCTTTATTTGTTTAATTATGCAATCAGATGCAATTTTTTTCAGTACATTATCGGCAGAATACACAGAAAAATCACTTCCCGCGAGAATGATCAAATGATAATAAGCGCAAGCAAAGACAGACGATACATTTATCGTGTAAACAAGTAGATGCTATACATTATTGCACTCGTCTAAAGAGTCTGTATATGTCACATGTGAGTTCGTTGACACGAAAAATGAGAACTACTGTTTACTAAAGTAAATCTTAAATAAACAAATACTATATTTCAGATTGATATTTTTACAGTGAAAAAAAAATATTTTTGATAAAAATTAATATTGATGGCTTATTGTTAGTAAGAGGATAAATTGAGAGGGGTGCGTTATTAACTAATAATTTCAAATTAATTTGATAGAGCGTTTACAGCATCAGTTTATATTAGTCATGATAATAAAAATTGTGTAGCATATTTCATAAATTATTTAAAGAAACATTTCTAAAAATCTAGCAATCTTTGAAATTTATAACCTTTATCAGAAGTGAATTTTCTTCTTAGTGTATATTTATGAATAAAGACAAACGTCGCTGATAAGTGTCATATCGCTACCATCGCGGCGCCGCTCGGAAAAACTGTGTGAGACCAATCTCACGTATGTGGATATTTAACGTTGGACAGTCATTTTATTTGAATTTCTTTTTTATATTATTGCATGCAAGTTTTTTAATAATTTCAGAATAATTTTAAAATTTAAAAGACGCGTTGATAACGTTGATTTTTACATCTTCATCTTTGATAAAATATTTTTGTTTTATTCATAGAATTTTCGAATGAATAAAGTAACTATATAATAATATATTTAAATTTCCAATTGTCGTCGTCTTCTTTCTAGGTAATTTAGCACAAAAATAAAAAGATAAACTTTCCAACGGTATAATCTCGCTCAAAACCAATTAAGTCATAATCCATCAGTTAGACTTTTTCAATTGCTACCGTCAACAAACCCATTGACAGCTGATGCTTAATTTTTCAATTGAGCATTCGATCAATTGAAAAAGAACAACAATTTCATCCTTGCAGTATAACCCAATACCTTTTCCCCCAGAAATAATAACACCCTCAGTCTCTTTCGTTGCACCAAAAACGTCTCGAGTTAAGGGATGCTCCACGCGGACGAAACTCGCTCTGTCGGCTTCTCACGAGGAGACAAGAGAGAAAAGGAGAGGTGGAGCATCGAGTGCAAAGAGCGAGTTGTCTGCATAGTTGCCATCGACGTCGTTGTCGTCAAACGAACGAAATTCCGGCAATTAACTAACAGCTATTAGCTGCTAGCCATTTAGTGGGCTATTAGGAATACAAGAATAGGTGCAGAAGAGCTACCGGAAACGCGCGTCTACACAGCTGATGCTATAAGAGTATAGGTGAAGAGGAAAAAGACCTGCCTTGTCGATTAAAAAAGTTGATGTTAACGAACAATAAAAAAAAAATACTCTTGGCTGTACCATGAACCTATATCGATGAATATAGCAGTAGACACGAAGTTTGAAGAGAAGCATCATCAGAAAGAAGTCTACACGAGGATAAAAAGAAGGTCCAGATATAGCGTATATAGTATAAGGTAGAAGAGAGGAGAAGCAGCACCGGTTTTCTCGGCAACACAAACAGCAGTAGCAGAGGAGCACATACACTCACACATAGCCTCTATCCGTTCATTGAATCATAATGGGCGCACAATGCTACTGGCACATACGTGCTCGGCGGATGCAAAGCCAGCAGAGGGAGCGCGCGGAAGAGAGAGAAAGATGGATTAGAAACTATAGCTACTGTAAATCGGGCCCCTGTCTACCTTTTCAACCCTCCGAGTTCTCGCACGAGTCGTCGAGGTTATCGAAAGTGTGCAATAAAGTCTGCGTATGTGCTGTGCTCGGCCGTTGTACTTTACAGATTGATTCGCGGCTTATCGATCATTGCGATTGAAGTTATTTTTTTTATCTGCTTCTACAGTGTGCTCACGACAAGCTTTCATTGTGTTTATGAAAATAATTATAAACCGATGCTTCGAGCACGTGCTGCGCAGATTGCAAGGCCGATACTTCAGTCCTGTAAGAATTTTTTGTATTATCTCAATGCTACATTTGCATCATTTAACTTGAAAGAATAATCTAAATACTTTCACCCTCGCTCGAAAGTCGGTTCGTATTCACGCGCACCTTATCTACAATATTACATACTCCTGCGTCTGCGGCTCGTCGGTGTCACGCGACTCATACCTATACACACATACGTAGAGTGCGTCTAGTCTAGTTAAGAGCCTCTCCACCTCTCTATCTCTCTCTCTCTCGGACTGCCTATCATACAACGATCATCTGCGCGAAGAAGACAGCTACTGTGAACAGCGCTACCGGGCAGAACACTGCTATACTTCAATGCAGAGACGAGAGAAGGAACGGTGGGGGCCTTATTCGAAAGCGCGGCCGCCCGCGCGCGTTCACTCAGTCGTCGAGGTGTAAGCCGCGTTTTCGGTCGCAAAATCATCTGCGAACGCGCGCGAGCGAACCGCGTGTTTCAGATGTTGGACTAGTGCCAAAGTGCTCGGTGAATTTTTGGATATACGATGAGTCGAGGACCGGCTGATTTTGATCCAGGCGTGAGACGCTGCTTTTTTCGAGACACGTGCTGTATGTTATAGTGCCAGGCCGTCGTCGAGATTTTCTGTGACGAACTCTTGGGAATATCAGAGGGGCATCGTTTACTGCAGGTGTGTGTGTGCTGATGCGTCTGATTGTTGTTAATATATGGAAATATGGTTTGTGCTCAGAGGTGAATTATGATGTAATATCGTGTGATTTTTTGTTGTTGTATGGTTTTGTTGGGATTACCTTGGTGTCACGTATGTAATGAGTTGTTATTTTTTTATTACTCTCTCTGTTGTCGTGATAGAATATTGATCCATATTGCATGAACACGTGTAAACAAATCTGGATGAAGAATAGGGGATTTATTATTTTGTGAAATAAATTTACGTACTTTTCTATCCATTATTGGATAAATCATTTGTAAGCAACGGATAGAAACGATTGATAAAAATTAAGATTGATCTACATACGAGATGATGGGAAAAATTGAATTCGAGTGTTATCAAAATATCATGAGTTATTGACATGTAGAGGATTATCAAAATGACGTCAAAATACGTTTGTTTCGATAGCACTTTGCACTGACTCATGTATTCATCGT
This sequence comes from Cecidostiba fungosa, assembly GCA_900474305.1. NCBI lineage: Eukaryota > Metazoa > Arthropoda > Insecta > Hymenoptera > Pteromalidae > Cecidostiba > Cecidostiba fungosa. The sequence goes on along the minus strand of UCOJ01000151.1, from coordinate 37,769 downwards.
GTCGGCGCATCAATCTCTCTAAATTAATCAAACGTACGTACAATTGTTCAAAAAATCGTTACTCATCTTGCAGTAAAATATTTCATTTTCTTCATGATTATCTCTTTAATCAACATTTCTAATAAAATGAATTTATAACATCAGTTAAGCAAACAAGACTATGCATAACTTTGCACAAGGAAAACTATAATTACAAGTAGTAGTGGGCGGAACTAGTCAGACGCACCAAACTAGAACCTTGTCACTTTAATACTAAACAATACGGGTACAATCAACTCTTATCATTAAAAATAAAATTATAGGTCAAGCTATTCCTCCCACTAAAAAATAAATTGACGGATCGATTCAAAGAATTCCTCGATCGTGTTCTAGCATTTTTCCAGGTGGATCACCGGTCGGATAAAGCGCCCATGCGTCTCCCCGCGCCGGCACGTCAAATAAGTATCCTATTAGCGTGCAGTACCTCACGGCCCCCAGATACAATGATAATAATTGCCGGCGCCATCATAAGACGCGAGACGGTAAAAGTCAGAGTCTGACCGGATCCTTCGTACGTCAGGCCCTATCGCTACAGCGGAGACAGGTAAAATCGAGGTGAGTCTGGCTCTCGGTTTCTTTGCTGTGTGCGCGCTGCAAATATTAGCTCGCACTCTGCAGTAGCGCATTGACGCGCTCGCTTTACTCTCAATTATCTCGTTGCCAAGATTGCGATCGAAGCTTTTTTCTCACTCACTCTCTCTCTCTCTCTCTCTGAAACTTATATACGATATTGTCTCTCTGCTGATGACAATAAAACGAATGCGAGTCTTGGAATGATATGCCTTCGATAAATCATTTTTCCCGTGTGTCTAGAGTGTACATACCGCGATAATATACGGATTCGAAAAGTAAGCGAGTATTTTAAAAACGATTTTCGACAGCGTCATGAGGAACTCGAAGGACGACAGGGCGACAAGTCGAGAGAACAACGAGCGGAATGGTCCGGAAAGCAAGAAGCTGCTAAAGGTACCATCGACGCCGCCCTCGAGTCCAGTGACACCGACAAGTGCCGTCGACGATCTCTTCAGACAGTTGCCCATCACCGAGGAGACGTCCTGCGGCATCTGGTGCTTTCGTGGTCCCAACCTTCAGAGGTTCGCTAATAAAAAGGCCTACGTCTTCCTCTATGGCGTCCTCGGCTGTATCTTCTCCGCGAGTTACGCTTACTTCAACGGCACCATCACCACTATCGAGAAGAGATTCAAGATTCCCTCCAAGACTACCGGTTCGAATACATAATTATTACTCTTTAGAGAATATTAATGGAATTTACAGTGAAAATTTATTTTCCGACAGGGTTTATAACAGTAGGAAACGACATATCGCAATTACTGGTGTCGGTGGTACTCTCGTATTATGCAGGCAAGGGACACAGGCCTAGATGGATCGCTGTTGGGATTTACACGGTAAGGAAATTTATTACAACTTATAATTACAATTAATTTTTCGAATGGAAAACGGCTAGATAATAATAATATATATACCGAGAGCCTGACAATGGCACTGGTTATATCAGATTGAAGTACACAGATTTCGTTGCACATTACATTCATCGCGTTTGTCTTCAAAGTGGCGGAACGATCTAACAAGAGATTTTGATCGCTCTATAAATCTTACTCTGTCGAAACTGCGTGTTAACCTGCTTCTACCGGCACGTCGCGTCTTTTAGCCGGTTTCGCTCATGCATTTTAATTTCCCAGACGGATCGCGCGAGACTCGAACACAAAAAAGAAATTAATCAACTAAATTTAGGATGCACAGAGTCTATTTTTATGCCAGGCAACAATCGAGCATCTCTCAGGTATAACTATACACACACACACTATCAGCGAATGTAGGTCGGCTATGCGCGGAACGAAAAAGAAAAGAAATGGAACGCTCCAGAAGGAAAATAACTCGAGAGAGCCATGATGCAGCATCTGTATATATACAGCAAAATCGCTTATGTAGCTCCAAATTTTTTTTACATAGTTGATTAAATGTACTTACGCGCGAGAAAGAGAGATGACAACAGTAGCTGCAGCGCACGCGCGGAACGAAAGCGCGATAAGGAGCTTCAAAACGGGGATTATTTCTGTTTCAAGTTAATTTTCTGATATTCGTGTATACACAAGAGCGACAAAGTAACGCTGCACGATGAGTATTAATATTTTTCGTAAAATGAAATAGCGATCGTCATCGTTTCGAGAATGGGAGACGTGATTGAAGAATGATTAGAACGAGCTTATTCAGACCTGTCACGTTACATCATGCCGAGATGCCTAATAGAGCAAGAGGTGTATGCTCATCTCTCAGATGCGTCTCTTCTGAATTATAACGCCATAAATATAATCTAATAAAGATTTCTTTGCTTATACATCCGAGGCAGTCATGCCTGCGGCATCTTTCGTTTTTAAACTGCCATTATATATTAGAGCGCACCGAGTTACAAGCGATATTCTTTTATGCAATATTATCAAAGTATATCAAGAATCGTATTATGTAATACAAGAGTTGTAATGTTAAAAATAGTGCTTTACGTATTCCTGTTTACCAGCAATTTTTGCACTGTCTAATCTTATCTCGCATAATAATGCTAACGCGACTTCAAATTATGCAAAATTCATAATAGATCGAAAAAATTCAAATTTTACAGGTCGTCCTATTCTGTTGCCTCACGATGCTGCCGCACTTTCTGTACGGTCCAGGTGAAGACGCTTTGCTCCTGACAAAGGAATGTGGCGCGCAGGCACCTAGCAATCAAACGACGTCCAGTGTCGTCCACGTCCACAAGTTCTCCTCTTCATCGCTCAGCTGGTCTCTGGTATAGGTGGTTCGCTTTACTACACCCTCGGCGTCTCCTACATGGACGACAATATTCAGAAATCCAAGACACCGGCTCTGATCAGCTTCTCCTACTTTTTGAGAATGCTGGGACCGGCTATTGGCTATGGGCTGGCATCGTTTGCTCTCAAGTTCTACATCAGTCCTACGTTGACGCCGACTATCACGATGCAAGATCCGAGGTGAGTAATTTGGAGCTTTCCGCGACGCGGAAAGTCTCATGTGTTTTATCGTTATCGCGCGGTTATTATCGTTGTTTTCCTATGAGTATCGGAGAGGTAGATTAATTTATTTCTGTCTGTTGCAACGATTAAAAATGAATCTTTTTTTTCAACTGAGAATATATCGAACGATAGCGTTCGCGAGCACCTGTGATAGATTATAAGAGTTATGATGCGTTGAACTGTCTGTTCGAATGAATAGCACACGTATCTTACCGATCAATATTTTATGAAATGTAGCAATACTGCAGTTTATATAAAACTCAGAATGTATAACCATCGAATCTCTCAACAGATGGCTTGGAGCCTGGTGGCTCGGCTGGATAATCCTGGCAATCCTGCTGTTCATCTTCGCAAGCATACTCGCACTGTTTCCAAAGACTCTACCTCGAGCAGCAGCTCGCAAAGTACTAGCATTCGAACGAAACAAGTCTTCCGCCAGTATAAAAGACCAAGAACAGGAACCCGAACTACCCGCTTCATTAGGTGACATGATGCGAACGTTCAAGCGACTGCTGACCAACACAACCCTCATGTGCAACAACCTCGCTGCGGTGTTCTACTTCATGGGTTACATGCCCTACTGGATCTTCATGCCCAAGTACATCGAGACCCAGTACAAGCAGTCAGCTTCCGTCTCGTCCCTTATCACCGGTACAGTAGGTCTGGTCTTCAGTGCCTTTGGCATCCTTCTCTCGGGTCTGGTCATCTCCAAATACAAGCCCAGGGCAAGGTATCTGGCCGGTTGGAACGTCATGGTCGGAGCAATCTCGGTTCTGGGCATGATCTCCTACGCGTTCCTCGGCTGTCCAGCTAATGACAACCAAATCGCCGTAGCTGAAGATGGATCGCTCAAGACCCTGATGCCCTGTAACGAGCACTGCCACTGCGATTACGTGACCTACAATCCGGTCTGCTCCGAAGATGGACAGACATTCATATCGGCCTGTCATGCCGGCTGCAAAACCGTTCAAGTCAGTTCATCGCTAATCGATGGTATTGCATTGTGCTGGTGTACAAACTAATGACGTGATTTTCCAGGTCAACAGTAGCGGGAAGAAAGTCTACACGGACTGCAGCTGTATCAAACCTAGTCTTTCCCAAGTTTTTGCTCAAGTCTCGATAGGCGACTCGATGCCGACAACGACGACGCGACGAGCTTTCATCGATCCCATTATCGAGCCCATCCCATCAACTCCACCAGTTCCTTACACCTTAGGTTCCGCCGTTCCCGGTTCCTGTAGCATAGACTGCCTCGACAAGTTCTACATATTCCTGGCGGTCGTGTGCCTACTCAAGTTCAGCGGAGCAACGGGTCGGGCCTCCAACTTCCTCGTCTCCGTCAGATGCGTCGACGAAAAGGACAAAACGGTGGCCATGGGATTCAGCTTGACAATCATGTCTCTCTTCGCATTCATACCGTCGCCCATTCTTTTCGGATTCATACTCGGTTAGTGTGCTCTGCGATATACTATTGTCTGCTTCATTGTCTGGCTGATCTATATTAGCTATGCGATAATTGGATAATTTGCTTTTTTAAAAGACAAAACTTGCCTCGTGTGGGGGAAAACGTGTTCCGGCACTGGAAACTGCTGGCTCTACAATGGCGAGACGCTGAGATACCTCATGAACTTCACTGCAGCGAGTGAGTACTTTTCCGATGGTAGAATATCTTTTTATGGAGCGCTGATAATTGAAGTCTCATTTATTCTCGATTGCAGCTTTTGTTACCATGGGTACGCTATTCGACGTGGGCGTGTGGTATTACGTGAAAGACGTTAAAATCTTTGACGAAGAAGTTGAGCTTGAAGATATTGCAGAGGAGCCCGGTGAAATATGAGAACGAGATTAATAACCATACAAAGAAAGTCAGATCGCAAACTTTGACGAAAGTGAAGCAAACAGAAGACTTCAGCTTTCAAGTACCTTAAGGAGACGTCTCTACGACTCCAACATGATCAAAAAAGTGTATCTATTTTTCTATTGAAATATTTAGTTTTGAAGCTTGATACTACTGTCCCGTACGTTTTCAAGCGATATATTTCAATGAAAAAGTTATTTTAAGAACTGAAACGTGTAAAATTTTTAAAATCTCAATTGGCCAAGTATTTAGTGTGTAAGTATTGATAAGACTTGTTGATTGATGAAGATTTATTGAAATAAAATATAAATATAAAAAATGTTACATTTAAATTATGCAAGTATATGAATTATTGATAACATTTCATAGTTTAAATACACACATATTCAAGATTGATTATTAACGATATTACAGTCATTAAAAAATGCAGTGCGCACTAATAAAATAAGTATTTTACCGCACACACATGAAGGTTGATTCGATGAATTACTTGTCAGTATACGTTTGGTATAAAAGTAAAAATTGTCTTATAAAATTCTCTTACAAATCTGTACAAAGGGGACTTCCTTTCTTCGGAGGTCCTGAGGTCGAAGATTTTGAACTTAAACTATCTCTCGAATCCGAAACCTCACTTGGAAGTCTCGCTCTTTCGCGCATATCTTGAAGACTACCGAAGCCGGATGAGGCTTGATCTCGAGACGGTGGTCTGGCAGTAGGCGGTGTGTAATTCATTGGTTGCATTAGTTTCTCTAAACGAAACTTTCGATTCTCTTCCATCTCTTCGGTGTCATGTTTTCTCGAGGGTTCGTAGGTAAAACGGGTCTGTTCCAGTATCTCTCGGCTTGGATTTCTGTCTAACTGTGTTATGGCCATCATTATTGTAGGCGATCGTAACGAACTCGTGGAACCTTTGATTGTAGTTTCGTAAGCTTCTACTACAGGTATACCAACTTCGTTGAAATCGCCTCTTGATGCAGATAGTGGCTTGTCATCTTTTCGCTTTTTCGAATATTCGAAGCTGTCTGTTTTTGATGAACCGTCTGCGGCAACATTAGGACTGCTGTCTCTGGAACTTCTTAGTTTTCTCGGATCTTCGTAATTTTCAGGATTAGGGAATGGCTTGTTGCTGAATGGTGCTCTAACTCCTAGTTGAAGTGTACCCTGATCATCCATACTAGCACTTGGAATAAGTTTTCTAGATCTTGGTAAAGTTCCACTCATCTCACTTTCTACATCCGAGTCCAGCTCTAATGGCTTGTAAGAAACTTGCGAGGCTGAGCCTTTTCTTAAAGTGTGACTTCCTTCTGAACTATCCAAGTCGTCGTCTGTATCAATATGTGCTATGCTGGCATTAGATTGGTTCTTAAGGACTCTTCGGTTTCCTGGTCCAACTGGTCCATATTTCAATCTCGATGGTTCACCTTCATCAACGTTTGCTAGTGGTCCATTTTCCTTGCCTAACTTTTTACTCTCTATCACGATAGCTGGCTCTACTACGACGTCCACTGTGTCCACTTGAATAAAAATATCACCATTAAAAAATTAACAATATGCTTGAAACGAAAATTTGAGAAATTATTTGTAAAAGAAAAATCATACCTGTTGCTTGATTCGACTCTTCTTGCTCAGATGTGGGTTGCGGTTGTAGCAGTGGCTCAGCTTGAGTTTTGGACATGTCCTTCATTTCCCTTGGTTGTGACTCTTCTGATTCTGTAGGATCGTACATTTCAAGATCCTGACAAAAAAGCCAAACTGCGACTTTGAGCAAGGCGGCAAGGATGATGAGACCAGCTGTTAAAAAGCACAAATAATTGCCCAAGTCTGTTGAATCATGTAAATGGCATATTCGATCTTCCAAGCCCCAGTGTTGACACGTTGATTTAGCTAATTCGTCATACGATATTTTACCAATAACATAAGTGAAAAACGCCAATAAAGCCATACTATATCCAATTGTCAGAGCTTTATCTTGAACATTTACGCTTCTCAAACTTATTAACAAATCTCCGACTACGGTGGAAGCTGCTGCAGTGTAAACTAATATAGTTAGAATCTAAAAAGTTAATACATACGTTATTATATCTTCTGAAGTTATGAAAGTCTCCATATACAAAATTAATTAATTTTACCTCATAAATGAGCCATCCAACCTGACAACTATCAGAACCGCATGGGCCTTCTCTAGCTTCAGTGTTTCCCTGTCCTGTGTCATCTTGGACGCAAGAACAATTAGCAAAGACTTTATTGCTCCCATCGTAATCCATCGATGTACATCCAGCATGACAAGGGCTGTAGAACGTAAGCGTTCCTCTGCTATCGCAAACAGGCCGAAAATCGGCGTCCCGAGAACATCCACACTCTCTATTACAAAATCTGTTCAGTACAATCCTAAAAAAAGTCCAGAATTGTAATTGCATGCTTTTTATCCACATAACGTATATATACTGAATGTTCTTACGATCCTCTGTGAGCACCGACAATAGGTGGTTTATCGCAGTTATCGAAGGCAAGCCCAAATATAATCAAGGCCGATGAAATTAATGTTATGAGGCTGTAGATAACAAGCATTCTTGCGTTTGGCTTTGCTCGAGCAATAACCAAGCCAGAAATGATTATGACTAAACCAGCTAATAATGGTTTGATGATTGCTGTAAAATAACAATGATACTATCTATATTTACTATACATTCAAAGTAAATTTATTTATTCAATTTTCTATAATAATACTCACTCGTGACTGTCCGTGAAAGTAAAGGATCCCCGAAACCTAGTAACATTCCTGTAGGACGTGGTGCATAAAATCTTGATTCGAGAAAAATATTCTCGTTTGCAACAAAATTTATCAGAGCAGTTAAGAAAAACGCAGCAGCCAGAACGTTGCAAATAAGAATCTTATTAGTTAGCAGTCTCAACATTGAAGGAAAGAAGTCAGGACTGCCAACTTTCTTCACTGCGATTCTCTGCGATCCTCTCAATGTACCAGACTGATCGATGATCGTCGCTGCAGCTTCCTCTACCAGCTAAAACAGTCGTTTGTACATTATAATATTCATACATCGTAAATTGAAAAATTTTAATCAATTACCTCTGACGGCAATTTCCGAGGAAAGATTGCCATGAATCCAGCGGGAATAGCCAGCATAACTGCCAAAATTGGCCATCCGAGCCACCATGCTCCAATTTGATCCCTGTACGAGCTTATCGAACTCAAGTCTTCAGCATCTATTCTAAGAACGAATAAAGAATAAATGTAAATTCCTGTTCCTTTTTTATACATTTTATCATTAAATAAAGCTACCGTAAAAATGACCAGCCCAGTATGTATCCCAGTACACTGCCCAGTACTTTCGTCGCCACTATGACGCCAAAATAAACAGACACGTGTATTTTCTTGGTGTTATCATCGAGGTAGGATATACCGAGAGCGTAGTAAGCGACATTGGCAATTCCAGTAACGATCTGCAGAGCGATCAGAATAAAGAGAGTCGAATAATGCGGCGGGTCCTCCAGCACGATTAGTCTCGAGGACATTCTCATGCAAAGGTCCGGACTTTCCTCTGCAAAGAAAGTGGCTGATTTTAGAATTCTGTAAATTAATGGAAAAGCGTTTCCTCTGTGTCGTAAACCGAGTGCAATGGCTGAAAGTGCTCCAGAGATAAATAAGATAAGGGTTGAAGATAAGATGTTATTTGGGTCATATGAAAAGCAAGCGTGTTAATTTCATCGTGTAAGTTTTGTATTCCCATTAAGTTCTACTTTGTCTATGATTTTTTTTTTAACAATTAAAGTAATAATTGAGGAGAGCGATACCTGCATAAATAGACATGTGAGTCACGTTTGGTACTGGTCCATCGGTTGACGTCGTTACCTTCACCCAATTGGATCCATGTGGAATCAAAAGGGTTAAAAAGGTAGCACACTGAATAAGTGTAGTACCACCCAGCCAAGACGCTCTATGAATTCTGTCGCCCCAGTAAGCGACAGTCAGACCCACAATCACCAGCACGATTTCTGACGTGCAAAGAATCCATTCTGAAAAGTAAAAAATTTAAATGAAAATAATATCAAGAAACATGAGAACTATATACAGAAATTGATGACTATATATTTTCATGTGTACCCATGAGGTAGGGATCGAACTGGAATCTTCTGGCAATAGTAGAGCTGGTGACATATAGGTAAGCCTGAGCGGCAGCTTGTAGTACCCCGATGCAGCAGAGGAGGGCTAGGAAGATCCGGCGCGTCGCGAACTTTGCCAATCGTGGCAGCTGATAGCGACTGCAACCACAGTCTATTGATTCCGGAGTCAGGGAATTCGCCGGTCCAGAAAAGCTTCCCTCAACCTCCGAACGCACTATCTCCTGAGGTCCCAGTGTCATGTTTTAACTGAAAATTATATGAGACGTTCTTTTAAACATATGAAAAATAATTGAGTGCATGACTTCATTCGTGATAGCGTTATTGAAGTAGTTTTTACAGTGGATAGTTTCCAGAATTCCTCGGCTGCAGGTTTCTATTATCACTATGAATCATTCGTATCTTTGCACTTCCGTTGCGAATTATACCGAAGAAGACAAATTGAAAATTTGTAAACACTCCCGTGATCCAGTCACCTCAGTAGATACGTTTTGTAACGTTTCGAAAATTCTTTGAAGAAAAGTAACCAAAATATATAAGAATCCTAAGCACAGGGCTGATACAGGCACGAAAAAAGTAACAATACTCTAATACAGAGAATGAATCGAAAAGGTACCGAGAATCCGTCTATTCACTTTATCTGTATAGCGTCGTGCGTATAAGTGAGTCACACACAGTCCGTTACGCCAGATTACAGTTGCCTGTGGCACCTTACGCTTGCACCTATACACTTACAGCCACACTGTTTTCACCGACGATCTCAAATCTATATACAGGCGATAAAAAGTGTAAAGCGGTCGCGCACACCATCGCAATGTGGATCAATAAAATACGCATAGAGAAGGCGTCGGTTATCGGGCAACGAAACAATCGAGTTCCATCGAGGAAAATTCATAATAATACCAAACTTTGATATATTATGTAAATCACACGAAGGATATTGATTTCTACGCATACAAGATTGGATTGATCCAAAATCGACGTACATCCATTTAACTCACACTACAAGAGGTAAATCAAAGTGCACTCACCTTTTTGATCACTCGACGTACGAAAATCAATCCACGCACTCGTCAGTCAAGTATAACTGGTAAATTTTTCTGGAAAAAGCTTCATGTCAACGCGGACGGACACACGCGACCGGTAAAAAAAGCCATCGGCGTATGGCTCGTTGACTCGTCGGCACCTTCGCGTCGAGCACACTGCGCGTTATCTCAGGAGAACAGATAACGCGATAAGACCGCGGGACGCGCCTAGATGTGCGCAAGCCTGTACTGTACGTGGATTCGTGTGACGATGTATTGCCGAGCCGATCACCTGGTTTTTTTTATGGGTTGTATAAAGCTGCTCGGTTTCTACTGGCATGTGGGTCGTTGATTGTGTTCAGAACGTATAGGTATATACCATGGAAGTGTGTTACGATTATGAGACGTTTTTGTGTTGTGGATTATTGTTGCGATGTCGAGTTTTCGTATTGCTGATTGAATTTTTAGTTATTTTTATGATAAAAAAAATAATTCCGTTTTATGGTAGAGTTATATTTCATGTGTGAAATCACTCGCGTTTCGAACTAGATTAGATCAACAATAAAATCGGCTGATATACTAAACACTGATTGGATTACAGTGTCTATTTTCTCGTATAGGTCGATACAACAGTTACATAGTTCCCGATTCTTCCTCACAAACCAATTTCAATTCTAATCTCCGACGAAAACAGGTTTCTGAAAAAGCTGAATAACAGTCCGAAGATTCCTCTTGACACACTATCACATCGTCGTCTTATACTGGCCGACGATCCTCTCGTCCAGCTTCTCTCTCTCGCGTCTCTTCCTCGTCGTCATCGTCGACGTCGTCGCGAGTTACCTTAAGCACACTTAAGTCGAGGTCGTAAGAAAATGACGAATGCCAATTAGCATATGAAAAGCTCCGTTCGGGTCAGCCTAGACCCCTCCTCCTTATTCCTCTTCTTCTTCGTCTTCTCACTCTCTCTCTCGCGCGCTCTCCTTGGCAAGACGATCACGTTTTTGAATATTAAGGGCGGGATTACGCCGAGGGCTTAACGCGCGAAATTTAGTCCTCCCGACAAGAAAGCGAGCGACTAACGCGCCGACGACGCGCAAAAAAATAGCCCTTAAGTCCCGACGAGCCATCTTCGCGTCGTCGTTTCTCTTCGTTTTTCTCTCGGGAGAACACAGTCTCTCTCTCTTTCTCTCTCTTTCGTTGTCTGTATAAATATACCCCGTTAGGCTCGATCTTAGTCTCATCGAAAGCAGAAAGAGAGAGAGACAGAAAGACAGCTGCTCGAGATAAATCTGAAAAATATTCAAACCGTCGTGAGCTTTGTTGTGTAAATTTTCTACTCTTTATAGAAGCGCCGTGCGACGTATATTAAAAGCTCGCCAAGTCCTTTTAATCAATCTAAAATGACGAAATAATTTTCACGCGCGACACGAGTCAATCAGCAAAGCTACCTCCGAAATCAAACTCGCTCTCCGCACAAATGTAATGAAAGCTCCCGCGAGTATATACCGACGAGCTTTTGAAGAAACGAGAGAGAGAGGCGAAATCTCTGCAGCCGATGATGTCCACTCGCGCATCTCTCTGTTTTTATCTCGATAATTAAAGCCCGGCCTTTCACGCAGCAAAACAAAGTCTCCTGCTTTTTGCCTGTCGCTCGTCGCCGAGAGAGACAGAGTATGAGTATATAATATATATAAGCAAAGGGACGGCGAAAAGCCGTGAGCGAGTGCAAGACCAAGTCGATATGTTGACGATACAAATATTTAGAGGGCTACGGCGGCGGCGGCGGCGTCTACGTGCCTGGGCTCTGATGGTCAGCGCGAGCTGATGTTATTAGTAAATTAACCGACATCAAAGAAAATGCGGGCCCGCGCGAGTGCGTCGTCGGTCACTTACTCCGCCTAATGGAAAGCTCACATTCGCGCTCTCATTCGCGTTCTGCTGCTGCTGCAGACTCCCACGAACGCGTTCGATTTTGCCGGTCAGTTTTATGTTATACATTAATTGATCTGTAAAATATGTCCAAAAATTTAATGCAGTTACTGTACAGTGCCTGTACTGTATGAAAACAAAAATATTCTAAGATATTCCGTTATTGTTTCGAGACTCCCGCGAAATAATATTTCGAATCGAAAAACAAAAAACTGGCATTGGACATTTGAAAATAAAAATTTTGTAAGCTTGTGACACTACAATGTTTAACCTAAAGCTATAATTTTGATTTGCGCGTACGTGTAAAAGGTTATAAGATACACGGTAATATACAAAGCAGTTTTGGACTGGATCTTCCCCAACCGTTTAAACTCTCTGATGGCCTTTGGGCCAGTGAGTATAGATGGCGCATAGGAGCTTATCTAATTCCCTCATCCACAATCTACGCACAGAATGTTATATATATAAAGTGGTGTGCGATCTATGCCAAAACTGTCTTTTGTTGGGTCTGCTGGGGCCGCTCATGCTATAACTGCCTAATTTATTGGCTAGTTTATTTTGTTGATTTTAGGGCATTTGTTAGTCAGAGGCAAAAGCGTACAGAAACATCAGTAGATAGTCGAGAGTACAACATGGTGATCATGAGAAAAAGGAGTGTAATACAATTTAGTTATAATATTTTTATATCATAACAATGAACACGAATCAAGGTCCTACTACGCAATAAATCATTGTTTGTTCAATCTCCGTTCCCCAATGAAAAAAGAAATCCCGGTCCGAAAAAAATAATGAATAAATTTCCGCTCAACCTACCCTATCTCCGAAACTCAAAGAATCATATAATCCTTTGAATCGGGACATCTAAGACGGACGCACGCACGAGTCGTCCTTACGTACACATCGGAATAAAAATCCTCGCCGAGCAAGAGATTAATCGTTGCGCAAAAAGTTGGGGGGCATCGGTAAAAATGATGATCGGTATATATATATAATACTGCACACGGTGCGGGCGTGCTCTCACTCCGAGTCTCTCCGCACGCCGGAAATCTTAGCGAGCTCAGAGGATTACTCGCAGGAATTAAGAGTCCCGAGAAGGGGCCACTATACTCTCGACCCCGTAACGCTTAATTTTTCCCTCGATTTTTTAATCTCCCGGTAAATATCGTCTAGAGAGCCGTGCTTTCTCCCGATCCATTTTCTTTTCGCGTTCTCTCCTTGCTACAGTAGATATAGCCTTTGCTACTGGCTTCCCTTCTTGTCCGTCGCGACTATACTATATGTATATATATATATACGCGAGTAAGAAAGAGAGAGAGAGAGAGAAAGGAAGCATCAAAGGAGAACCCATTTAAAAACCTCATCAATGCCTAAGCCCCGTGCTCCGCCGTACGAACTAATCCCTCCTATTTTAACGCGGGGGTGGAGGGGGTGGGTGAAGGGGGTGGAACACGAAAGGTACGCGCTGCTTTTAAAAGTAAGACTCTCTCTCTCTCTCTCTCTTTGCTGCGCGCCTTTGTTGGCGGATACAACGGTTTTATTATTTCGACGGGGATGGACCGTCGCCGCGCCTCTGTCTTATATATACTCTCTTGTGGGCGGGAAGAAAAATTGTGAAAAATTGCGTAAACGATCAGCTTGGAATTTTACTTCGGACTACTATGATGGCAAGGACAGTTTGGTAAGATATAAGTTAGGTACATGTGAAATTTCGTATACGCAGCAAATGCCTAAAAAACACTCATATGAACTTTCAGAGGACACGAGTGGGATAGAAGTCGAGATCTTAGTTTCCATTCTTTACGGATTAACAAATATAGGCTACTAATGGGCCATAATAACGGGAAGTTGCGATTTTGTTATATTCATGTTAACGCTGAAGTTCGAGATAAGTCGTTAATATTTGGGTTTGTCCCATAATGAAATTAATACGCGGATGAAATGGTTGGTAACCGTGATTAACAAAGCGCTTGGTAAAATACACACCAACTACATTGACAAAGGTAACCAAAAACATAACATCCCACCGTATACTATTTACGAAAGAACTTATTTATAAAAGATTAATTCCAACGTGAAAAAAAAATACAGTTAAAATTGAGCCTCTAAAATGACAAAAAGCCTCGCAAAAACTATCCCCTCATCCAGCAAAGTCGACGCACATAGCTCGGCTCTGTCATCATATAGCATTTTTCCACGTGACGCTCAGCTAAAAAGGCTGCAGGCACGCGCTCGTGTATATAAAAACCGAGGCCTTACGGAGGGGTATAGCCTCGGTCGCATCCCACACGAGTGGGTGGATAAGTGGAGCAAAGGGTAGGTCAAAAAGCGCAGTTTTCAGTAGACGAGGAGTGAAGGGTGCGCGAGTGATTTAATCTGAGCCTCGAGCTCCGCGCCGCACGGGGAGCCATTGTCGACTGCGTGAAGGGTGTTTGACTGTCCGGCCACGAATCTCGAGTGTTGGGCTAACATTCATAATGAAATTAATCTGTCCGGCAAAGTGTAGGGATGGTCTCTCTCGCTTTGGCTTGGAAAGGTTAGTCCGTGTTTCGTTCGTTTGCTTGTGTCTGTGTGTATGTATATATATGATGTGCCTCTACGAGCTCGATTCCGATAATTGCTTTACACACACATACACACACGCACGTACTAGCGGTAAATTTCCGATCCAACTTTTGGACGGAAAAGCTGAGTTTGCGGGTTATTTGGAGGCTATATACTATGCGCTGGGATGATAACGAGATTTTTCCGAGTTGTAATACGTTGTTATATAGTTTATATACCGGTGATCGATGCCACAGAGGACACATACGCATCAGGCAATTTGATGGTATATTCGTTAACCCTTCGGTGATCGAGTTATTTTTTCAGCTGCCGTGTACGAGCGAAATTTTATTATTTTCTCTCGTGGATTGCACTTGGAGTTTTTATTTTTACATGATTAGTTCTATAATCAAAATGGAATTGTTAAATGTTATTTATCATGTTTTTTAACGCAAAACTTTACAGATAAGAGTCTTAACGAGCAAAAAATAAGACCATCAAATAAAACGTAAATCTCAGACATTCCCGCAGTAGACTCAGTTATCGAAAGCTCTCCTTTCAAATCTTAACAGCGCTCTCCTCGCTCTTTGAGCGCCACAATTTTCAAATACTTATACGTATACAAGCATCAGGCAAAAAGTGTGCGACACAGTCCGACTGGAGAGTTTAAAAAATCAACACAGAGCTACTGGAAGAACGTTTCTTTTTTCTCTCTCAAGTCAGCTAAAGTACGAAAAGAGCGAGAGGTATATCGCTGCTGCCTTTGCGCAGATCAAACGAAGCTGCTATCGATAATTGGTTAGAGATCTTTCATCCTCGGGAAAGGTATAGGTATATAGAAAAGAAGGAGCGTCTCGTCGCCCCGTTTGAGGATTACACAGCGGTCTCTCGCGATGAAAAAGCATCGTGAGACTCTTTCTCCCGTATTTATGTTGTCTTATGGGTATCGTCGTGAGATCGTCGTTCCTGCTTTGCCTTTTATCTTTTTCTTTACCTTTATCTTTCTCGTGAATTTTCTTTTTTTTTTTGCTCGTATTAACCTGCTGTGTATACGCGCGGCGAAAAGAAGAGGAACATTTGCGAGGAAAGTTGGGAGGGAAAAAAAGTGTAGCGTTTGAATTTCCGTGCCAAGGTAAAAGCGAAACGACGCTGAGGAGAGTAAAGCTTGAGAGAGAAGGGTTGTATCAGAGACGGTATACTCGCCAAAAGTTCTTGCCAAATAAAGACGACTTTTTTGGGATCGTTTGCTGTGTTCGTATAGTTTTTCTTCGCCAATGAGGCTTTTTTTCGTATACAAGATTGTTACAGTTTAATTGGTTATTCATGACTGTTTTAGTATGTTTAGCAGTGCTCCTTAACGACGAGTAAATTGTCGTAGAATAACATGTAACTACAACATGCAGGCAGTTATAGCATGAGCAGCCCAGGTAAGCCTAACAAGGTTGACGAAACTTGTATATATATGCAGTGTGCTCGCAGATTTAGATGGGGGGAATGGAGAAGCGCGGATGCGCCATCTATCTTTGCTAGCCAGAAACTGGAGAGCCGGAAATTTCAAGCAAGTGGTATGGGAAGAGCAAGTCCAAAACTACTCTGTTTCACAGTATATCATATAACATCCACAAACCAACATTATAAGTTCAGCTCGCTCACAACATCAGAGTTTAATACAAAATTTTCAGTCGCATAAGCTTAATTTCAAGGGACTCTCGTGGTGACAATAATTGAATACACCTCGAACTGATAAAACATGTTAAAAATATGAAAAAAAATTAGTACCCGGTTTCAAGGTTCATATTAGTAATTTTCTTTCAAAAATATACCAGAGGCGAGCTTATAAGCAATACATATCATCAAACGTAAGTAATATTGAAAAGAAATGAAAACAAATGACAAAACAAAGGTAAAAATTGGACCGCGTCGACGAAAATTGCAGTAAGCAGTATATTAGCATCTCGATTTCAATACTCTCTCGAGACGGTCCGCGGTACACAGCAGCAACCCCGCTAATTCAAATGAAATCTCCTCCAGTAATCCCTCGTTTTGCGGGAAACTCGATTCGCCGCACGAAAGCGAGTAAGTAGCGAGAGAGAGAGAGAGAGAGAGAGAGAGAGAGAGAGAGAGAGAGAAAGCTCCTGCAAGAACCGAATGCGCGAGACTCGGAAAAAGGCTATATAAGGCTCGCGTAGAAGAAGAAGAAGAGGAAGAAGAAGAAGAAGGGGGGGTTAGCTTCTAATTGTTTTGTTAAATGACGCGCGAGTAAGAATCCTCCCGCAGAAGGACTCGTTGAGCCCCCGCTCCCCAGCTCCTCTCGCTTTTTCTCCATCTCGTCCGTCTTAATTCTTAGCTTTATTCTCTCTAAGACTCTCTCTTAATTTCTTATTTCTCCTGGCCTCAATCCCGTAGCCAGCGCACCGGCAATTTATACTCGCTGATGCTATATACTGGGCAGAGGAAGCAAGAGAGAGAGAGAGAGAAAGAGAGATTGGAAAAAGAGAGGACGAGGGCGGAAAGGGACCACTGAATGCCAGGCTTAGGGCGGAACAATGCTTCGCTTTCAAACGCCCGGTCGGATCGCTGGCTTCGAGGACCTTTCTTGCCGCGTTAGATACTTTAATTCTTTAAACGTGTCCTTTTCTACTTCGGACGCTTGCCGCCGCCGCCGCCGCCGCCGAGCTCTTTTTCTCAGTGCTCCGATGCTTCGAGTAGTGCTGTGCGCTAGCTTCTTCCGAGGACTGAGTCTCGGTGTCTCGTTGTTTACTTTTTTTTTAATTCTCTTGTGTTTTTGTAGCTGTCTCTTTGCGCGGGTTCGACTTTTCAGTTTACGCGATGTTTTCGCCGCGGCTCGTTGCTATGGTCGCGGTGATAAATCAGTTGAAGCGAGTTTTAGAGCTGTTGATAGATTGTGTAATTTAATTTTTAGAATACATGTAATATTGTAGAAATATTCTGTTTTTCGCGTTGATACAAATAATTAGTTCTTTTCTAATTTTCAAAGATTTGATTATAGGTTTCTCATAAGTGTCAATCGATAATAAATTTTCAACGAGAAGGGTCAACCGATCTCATCGTTCCTTCCATATATATAGGTACATCTCTAGTCCCTTCTCAAACCTGTCAGGCGTAGCCTAGTTTCGGAAAAGGGTCCGCTCTTTCGATACTCGCGGACCAGCGGAAAAGCAAAGTATCCGGCGATATTCCTCTCTCTCTCTCTCTCGGCCCCAAAGACTTTGGTTATAGCGCTCGGTAACTATCGAGAAAGTGTCCGTTGCCTTTGCTCTAGATCCAGAAGAGTTTCGGATGCGGCAGAGCCGGCTCTCCTTCGACCCAAGGGGAAAGAAAGGACGAAGACCACTTACGCTGTAGTTTGGCACTGCTGAGTCCGTATACATAGGTATACATATACGTATACAAAGATCGTCAAAGTATCCTCTAAAGTAAGCTACTGGGACTTTGGAAGATGTGCCCGCAACTTTGAAGGATACCAAGTCCCAGACGCGCAGCTTACTTTGCACCAGACTTGCGTGAATATTAGTTAGCTGGTGTAATTTAAAAAAAAGCTCATCGTTATACACGTGAAAGCTGAACTTACTTATATAATTATATATATATATACCGAACCGCCATCAAGTGGTATTATACGCACGTAATATCGTCTAAAAGTCACTTTAACCATGCGCGTTCAAAAGCCATACTGCAGCTCGTTTCAAGTCGATCGTTACCTCTGATACTATATACACACAATTGGATCTTGCTCAAAAGGAAAAGCTGATGACGGTGCGGCTCGCGCGCTGCTGCAAGGCCGAACTTAACCATTCGCGCGCTAATTGGCACGAATTACTCGGTACTACGCGCTTTGGCCAAAGATTTCCCTCGGAGTAGTAGGCGATCGAGGAAAACGGGGACCGCGACCATTAATGGCCACTCTGAGGCGGGAAAGACGCTTCTCTCGCCGGCACTCTTGCTGTCTCCTTCTAAAGTCAATCTCGATATACGTCGATGCTGCAGCTGTAGGTATATGTATATACGTATAGCGAGTTTCTAGGTGTGTGTACAAGTGTGAGGACAGCAACAGGGGAGGAGAGAGAGAGAGAGAGTCCAGAGTGCTAAGTGGTCTTAAGTCAATGTTTCGTCGGACGAAAGGAGGAGCATACCGATATAGCGAAGCTCCTCCGGCTACTCTCGCGAAATTGACCCCTAATTGGCTGGGATATCAATTTACGGCATCGGCGAGCGTCTTCTTACTCTTGTGTGTGTGTGTGTGAAATCGAGTTCTCTGGTATACTCGACGAAATCGGACTAATATTAGTCGCATTCGACTAATGTTAGATGTATACGCGTTATACGTGAAGTTTTATATATAATATAACGTGGTTGGTAAAGTTAATAAATAGTAATTATAATATTACTAAAGCCGCACCATCGCACTTTGGAGCAGCTTAAATCGATTACCACGAATTACTGAATAGACGATGCTTTTCAAAGAGCAACATATACAAATACCGCAGGTAAATTTTTCAACACCGAATTCGATGAGTCGCCCACGCTTACGAGTATATATAGCATATAATGTCCTGGAATTCGATATTCCAAAAAATGAGAGCCAGCGCAGGCCACTAGGTTCGCTTCATCGAAAAAAGCTCGCTGAAAGCTTGCACCGCTCTCGCGCCAAATCCAATTGTCCGTTCCCCCTTCGGCATAAACGCCTCTCGCGGATCAACAAAGGCAATGAATTTATACGCGCATAAACTGCTCCTCCTGGACAAAACAACAGCAGGCAGCTATATAAAAAGAGAGAACATCATGGCAAACTCGTGTACTATAATAATAAATATCGAGCGTTTGGAGGAGAGCTTGTACAGGTATATAGCTATATACAACGCTGGAGACGCTTCGTCACAGAGGGAGGGAGAGCTAAATGGAAGTGAGCTACGCTATATACGAGAGGCAAGGGTTAACTCAATCAGAGGCATAAGTGAATTACTTATCGCGCGCAGCCGCTGGTACACAGCGCGGGACGACTATGGGTTTTAGCTACTGGAGAAGAGCAAGTCGCATATATACGATGACGACGACGACGACGACACGAGGACCTGACCGTTCAGGCTTCCTGCTCTTCTCTTTCGTGCGACGGACTCGCGAACGATACGACGGAGCATCCTTATTCGATTTATCCTCTCTGCGAGCAGCCCTTCCCTCACTGATGCTTCTTCTATCTCGATATACTCTGTGTTCCAGGCTGCTTTATACTATATACCTATATAGTCTTCGCGAGTTTATTAGAACCGTTTTTTTCGGTGAAAGCTTACAGGGGAGCATAGTGTTTCGCATTATTTCTGAAAACTTGTGGATATCTGTAGAAGGATTTACATATACCATCTATCATATAAAATCCATCATCAGTCTGACCAAACAATAGTATTTTCTACTTCAGCCGCGAGTAGTATCCTGTCCTCTCTCCTGTACACCAAGAATCTTTGATGGACGTTCGCTGAAGAAAATTCAGTTACCTTTGTGAGCGCATGTCCCGCGTTGTGTGTATATATATAGCTCGACTACTCCCCTTCCGATGAAGATGTAGATCGAACGAGTGCCACCTTCTCATGGACTTCACCTAGGATGATGCTGCTGATGCCCGCGTCTTTGTCCTCGCGCGCGCTCGACTCTATATAGCTTTTCCGAGCGGACGGAACTTCGTTATATAAACGTAGTAGTCACTGTATACGCCTGATGCTTGGCTTAATTGCAGCGAGACACGACGCTGCTACTGATGCTTCGCTCAATTATACGTCAATTAGCGATGAGAGAGAAAAAAGCTTCGGGAGCTTTTTGCAGAAGCTTTTTTTTTGGGTATAAGACTATAAAGGGATTTTTTTTTTAATTTTTATACTTGCTTTCAGATGAAATTGCCAGTACGTATCTATGAATAATAAAGCGCACATACTCGAATCGGTATTAGGGAAAAATTATATTTCAAGAGAATTTGTAGCCTCGACATCGATTCAACGTGACTCGAAACTTCTGGGATCGCTTTTTTTTCCATAACAGCAGTAGTATAGCGCACTTTCGCATAAAGGGGGTATAGACGAGAGGCGGTTCATACACCGGCGCCGGAGATATGTTATATATCATAGCCCCGCGCAGCGAAAACTTCGCGAGCGTAGATAACCTACTTGAGGAGTTAGCCCGCGTACATGCAAATTTCTGAATTATTATGCCTCGGCAAAGGAGTATATTACGCTCTCTCTCTCTCAAGGCTCTGTGAGAGGAGAGGACTTTTAGGAGGAGATGCAGTGCAGCTGATATTCATATTTTTTTCTATATCTATAGTAAAGCGTTTGATAATTTATTTTATATACATGATACTGAATTAAAACAGTCAGTTTACGAATCAGGGAATATCCATGTGTATGGAGCTTGCGAGTTAATGAAGGGTACATACGAGAGTTTCCGATAAGCCGTCTATCAAAGGCAAATGTGTGAGCAGGATCTGAAATTTGGATTAGAGAGTCCTCTCCTTTTAGTCTTCTCCTGAGAGAGAGAGAGAGAGAGAGAGAGAGAGAGACGAGTAAAGCAAACTGTGGTATATATAACGTGGATCGATGTCGCCCTTTTGCAGACGCATGTATACATAAGCGTATGTGTATGCGACGATTCGCGTTTTCGGCTAATATCTCAGAGACTCTCTCTCTCAGTCTGTCTATGGAAATGGGACGGAGTACGAGGGGTTTCGCTGAATTCGACCGGACGCTCAGAGATAGAGACTACATCAAGCTGCTTAGAAGCGCGATTGAAGTGAGCGTCTGCAACGGAACTGCTATGCTGATGCTATATACTCTCTCTCTCTGGAGCCCGGCCAACTGATATGCCTTTTTGTCCGCGAGTATTATATATCTATCTATCTCAGCGGCTCTCGTATATATGCTTGAATAATATATGAGATGTTCTGGTTTAATAAGGAGATATCGGCTGGACTTTCAGATAGATGTGTGTGTGTGCGCGTATCGGTGCATATGTATAATAGTATACCAAACAAAGTCTGACAAACTAGAAATAATCATGAAAATTAAAAAAAGATATACGGCTCTGGCGAATAATATTTTCCTAACTTTCGATTCTCTCTACTCGTCTGCCACAAAAGCCTCATGCGTGCTCTAGTTAAGGATTACGTCAAATAAACTCCCTAATATACGTCCTCGTCCCTCAGAATCTCTCAGTTGGGATGGGACAGTGTGTTTTGCGACATGTATATGCGATGTAGTAGGAAATGAAGTTGTATTATGGCGACATACGTTTTACATAGATGGAAATTGAGGGAAGCCGCGTATATGAGTCATCCAAAGCGTGTTTGAAATTCGATTGGATTTTTAAAAATTATCTAGATAAACAAAAACAGATTTCGCGTGTGTCGATAAAGGAAGATGAAGAAGAAAAAAAATAATAAACGAGTCCAATCGAAAAAGAGCGAATCCCCGGGCTATAAAATACCTCAGGGCTCCCGCTCCATCGCTTCCGCATAAAGATCGAATCCAGCGTGGAAAACATCTGCAACCACGGCTGCGCTTAACATCCTGTACTTCTCGCTCTCGAGCAAAGCTCGACGTGTAGCTGTAGTTATATATACTTTCATAGCGGCAGCCGCTCTCGTCGGTCTTTTATGTCTAATGTAAAGCAGCGTGTACGGAAGAGAGATCCATAACGACGAGGAGCACCCTCGTAAACCCGAATTTATTAACACTTGCGGAACTGCTTCATGGGGGAGAGAGAGAGAATATATTCGCTGAATGGTTTTCAATTTGTACCTTAACGCCGCCACACCACAACCCGAGAGAGAGAAGCTCACGTGTGTTTGCAGCCACCGCAAGATATAGGTATATATGTACACTATACTCGCTTCGTTTCCGCGAGTTGCTGAGGGGGTGTAGGTATGGAGTCTATAAATGCAAAGAGACTCTGCTTTGGGTTTATCTATATAGAGAGAAAGAGAGAGATTGTGACTGGAGGAAGAATGAGAGATATTATGGTGTATATAGGCGACTTATACACGGGAAAGAGAGAGAGAGATATATAATAAGCGGGAGAGGTGCGCGTGTCAGCTATTTATGCGAATGCGATGATTCGAGGTTTAATGCTGTACTCTTTGGGTGGTAAGTTTTTCTTATTCGAATTCTATGATTGATTTGTTAAGGATAGATTGAATATTACAGTAAACCGCTGTGTTAAATACTTAAAGGAATAACAGTAGACAATTAATAATCGATTGTTTAAAAAACTTTTTTAGGAATCTTCTTTTATGAATTAATCTAGATTCATCAAAGTCAGTTGAATTTTGCGAGTGGGAATAGTGCGTAAGGAGGCTTTGTCTTCTGCTGTTTTCAAGATCGAAGTAGATTGAAAATTTAGAAAACATAAAACGTATAAGTACAGCAGATTGAAAATGTAAAAAAAATGTTTTAATAAAGTACTTTACTTTATCCAACCGAATATTTGCATGTTTATTGAAATTGACATTTATTTTCCTTTCCTTTTGTATTATAGGGTACCTACTATTACAATCAATTTAAGCATAATCTTGGCTGCAGCGTATCTCGGTGAGCAGCTAAGCTTCCGAGTATGTTGGGTTGCATTCTGTAAGGGTCGGCAAAATGCCAACACTGAATGCACATACATCGATCGTTCTGTGAAGCTTTTTTTTGTTATAATTGAAAAAATTGTTATTATTGCTGTAATGACAATTCGTACACAGATACATTTATGTTTTTAAATACAGTTGGTATATAAAATTACGATTTGGGCTCAAGGATGGCCAAAATATTACTTTACGCACACTGTATTAAAGAAATATTTCTACATTTAACAGTCTTATAAACTACTTTGATAACAAATAACGAAAATGATAATCGTAAATTAATAATGTTTTCAGCGATAGTGATCAAATTGAATTTGTTGTAAAACTTTTTAATTCAATTAAAATAAGATTTGATCCTCTACAAGATGAATACTGTACTCGTTGCAGTGAAGCCAGAATCCTCTGGAAATAGAGACTACGCGCAACGACAGTAAATTTCAAGACGAAGTAATGATCGAAAAAAGAAGGTGGAAAAGAAAAAACTAGGACATTCGGATACATAGTGCTTGCACTGTTGTAATTTCCCTCTTAAAAGCTCCTTGCAAGGGGTATATGTTATGCTCTTTTATGATCTCTTTGGCCTTGTTATATCTCAGTTACAACTGCTTATTATGCATGTGTACTACTTATTATCGTTATTCTTATTTTTAAATTCTATTCTGTTATTCAGTAGCATCTCTATTATTTGAATATATCTAATATGTTTGACACATTTTACAATAAAAGATTCCATGCATATCAAGCGAATAATAAAACTGGTCGCAACACGAACATTCAGTTAAACAATTTAATAAATCAAACCAGAAAAGCAATAAACACGGTGAATCTGATAACCTGGCTCAGAGCCGCAGTAAAAGCTGCAGTGAGTATGCACACATATACATACACAGCTATATATACATCGCGAGCTAGTGTTGGCGATGGCTCACGACTACGACGCAGGTATATACACAGGCCAGCAAGCCCACTTCCTCCTCCTCCTCCTCCGCTAAAATCGAGCGAGACAACCTCATCCCCTAGATGAGGTATATACGCCGCAGCTACGGCGCGCGCAGCTTTTCCCGAGATTTCGCGGCCGAAAGCTCCCTCTATCCTCCGTCACGACGAAGGCGTGCCTCGCAAGCTCCGCCTTGCAAGCTCGCTCGACGAACCGCCTCGAGTACCACGCCTACGGCTCCCTCCACGGAGGGATACGCAGATATCTCGGGAGCTTTAAAGCGCTCCTCCGACGCGCGATCGGATGCAATCGTTATGCTTGCGCCCTTCTCTCCCGCGGAGCTTTCCTTCTCTCCGTCCCTCTCTCTCTCTCTCGCGTCTGGCGTCTTGTATTTACACGGGTTTTATATTTATTGGGAAAGAGCGACGCCTCTCTTTGCGCGAAGATGCCTTTTTTCCAGGGACTGTGCAGGTGGAGAGAAGAGATCGAGCTCGAGGTATATATATATGCACAGTTTATGAAGGAGAGACGAGAGTTTTACCTGCAGCGAGCTTTTCTTTCCTTTTGGCCCGAGCTTTTTTCACGGAGCTTTGCTGCGTCGATCGCGTGAAATATGGCCGGATGTCGCTGAAAGGCGAGGAGAGAGAGAGAGAAGCTTTTTTATACGGATCGAACGAGATTCGACGTTTGCCTCTGCCTCGCGAACTTTGCTTCTTTATTAAATTCTGAAACAGGCTAGTCAATGCGAATTTTATTATAAATCTGACGACGTTTATCTGAGTATAAAAACCTTATCGCTTTTAATGCGACAATGATTTCGTAATTGTTACCGAATACACGAGTTTGAGAATTTTTAAATTTGTAGGAGCCACCGAAATTTCGAAATTTAATGCTCACGCGTTGCTCGTTATCGTATATATATAGATAGGTTTATGTTTCCAGTGCAAGCGCAACGAGAGAGAGAGAGAGAGAAGCCGCAGACGACGCACGTCAAAATCCTCGTCAGCTCGTCCTCCTTTCCGCAAAACTCGATAACGTACCGGAAACGCTGAGAGAAAGAGACGAGTAGCACGGGATTGGACATCATCGGGATGCAACGAGTGACCGCATACACGAAACTGATACCACGAGACGCCCGCTTGTAGAGTACCGCGTTTTAAAACGTATGTTTTTTTTTTTGTTGTTTGTGAATCCCAATTTTCGTATATTTATATACCCGTATAAGGAAATTTCCCGGTAAAATCACACTTTTGTAATATCTTTTTCAAGGAGTTTTGAGAATGGTGCGACTCGCGAAAATGCGTAAGGACGTTTTTTTACCGAATTTACACGATAATCAATCCACTCGACACGTGTTTATCGAAGCAAGTATAATATATATATTATCTTCTTTCCTCGACAATGTTTTTCAATCAGTGCGTCGTCGATTTGTTTTTACTCGTAAAAAGCTCGACGATTAGCGTAATCTCGTAATCCTAATTATAGCATTATCGCATTGCCGAGCTGCACGGTTATTTTTACATATACGTTTCGCTCCCGTCATCAGCGATAATAATATTTTGTATAACAGCCTGAATTTGCAATCGTTTTTTTCCTGCTCATCATGCCACAACTTGCACATTAAAATGTCTATATATTCTCTCCAGAAATGACTAATTCAATCCGAATTGCCATATACTCCTCCGCAAGAACAAATCTCCATCCGCAGCGTTGGCAGCAGCAGCATCCCCCTCAAAAAAAAGCTTCCTCTCCGCCACTCCCCCTCTAATCTCTCTCCTCTCTCTCTCTATCCGCGTATCCGCAGCAGCAGAGAAGTTGCAGTATAGGATCCTCATCAGGCTGAGGTTCGCGTCCTCCTCTCGGCTTCTTATCTCAGAGGGCAGGTCACACCCCCGTCGTTGGACCAACCAATCCAACGAAGCTCAGCCGGGAGAAGGGGTCCACAGCATCCACCGGACGCCGGGTATAGATAACCACCGCCTGAGAGAGAACAGATAGCATCACAGGGCTGGATTTCTATATAGCTCCTACACACATATATACATGTATATATGTAGAACGTTGCAGCGAGAGGAAGAGGAGAAGAAGAAGAGGAGCGAGAGAAAGAGACAAGGGTGGGGGTGGCGCGCGCGCATGGGAGGCTCGCGGCTGCACACGCTCTCGGCTCTCAGGGGATCAGTCGCGGCTCGAGCGCCGCACGCATCGCACCGATGTGCGTGCTGCTGCTGCTGTGAGAGGAGCGAGACACTACTCTGATGGAAGCTGTAGCGCGCGAGATATTCGAACTCTGTACCGGCTGATGATTTTCGTGTCTACATATAGTGTGCGATGTTTATGATGAACTTGGTGCGATAACTCTGTATACGTAGATTCTGCGGTGTGCAAATTTAGCGAAACTTGAAAGGAAAGTGGTGCTATCCATCGTAAGTAAGGTGGGGAACAGTATATACACAGCAGTGCAATATATTACATACAAGTGTGCTTTGAATAGTGACAGTCGCAAAAAGGGACGACAACAGAGGCGATCGCGCGGAGGTATTCCTCGCATCCGGTGCGTCGAGTGTTTAATTTCAGGTGTTCACCGCTGCTGGTTCGTAAAAGCGCGATAACAATAAAAGCCCGCTCTCTCACACACATACGCCCACCTTAATCCGTCTTATCAAGACGAGTGATTATGAAGCAGCAGCAGCCGACGACGATCAGCGAATCATTGAGCCGCAGTGATTCGCGAGCGTCCTAAACGAATGGAGCAGCTTCCGTGAGGTATTATTATACTCGAGACGAGAGAAGTTAAATAGAAAAAGAAGAAGAAGAGAGAAGAAGTTCGTGGTCCTGCGGGAAGGTGATGGATTTTCAGAGCGCGATGGAGACCTTCGCCGAAGCCTGGGTGGCTGTCAGCACGAAAAACGATCAGGTTCAGGTAAATCGAGTAGCCTCCCCCGGCTTCTAAATACGCTGCAATATGCTGTAGACAGCTTCTAGGTATATTATGTTCTGTGTGCTGCTGTTGGGGCATTGATGACACCGGTTGGATCTGTTTTCAAGGACACGAGCGTCTTAAGATTCGGGGGAATGTATAATCTTTCTGGGGGATATTGAGTAACAGCTTATTGTGTGTCTTTATATACTGAAGCAGCGGGGGATATTTTTGATTAGGAGTCGATTATCGGTGGGGATTCTGGATTTTGGCGCTGATTCGATTGAATCTTGATAATTTTTTTTTATTATTAGTTTCGATCGAGCTCGTCATCGGATTAAATGATAAAATTCACGTTGATTGTTGAGCTCTGTTTACACATTTTGCAGGACGTCTATAGATGCATCTGTTACAGTTGTGATTAAATCGCGAAACGTGTAGTTCATCTTGAATATATACCATAATATACTTATGTGTGTATGTAGAGAATCGAACGGATTATAAGAATCGCGGAAAAAGAAGCCGACGTTTCATAATTCGCGACTATACGCGCGTGAAACGTGTACACGTATACAAATTAATGAACATAAGCAGATTATCTCTGTGTGTGTGTGTGTCTGCATTGCGATTCGCGCGAATTATCGCCGCTTTGCCGTTATTGACGATTTACATGTGCTTGTAATCGCAGAATTCATTAAAAATTCGAAATTATTATTTAGTTTATATCTCGAAAAAATAACGTGGCATACCACGAAATTCGCGGAAGACGTCACTTTTTTTTCTCTATCGTAGATCCTGAAAACAGTTTGTAACTTTTGTACAAAAACTAGTGTACTATTGCAAAGCTGCCGCAACGTATGTTTGTAAGCTCAAAACAGCATCGAAACTCCATAAAAGCAGCCCTAATAAACAATGCTCAATAATTCCCCAGCCGCACTAATAACGATATGCCCTTTCCCGTCTCCATCCATTAAAAAATCTCCCCGACGCGTCGAGGCTTATCCGCAGAGGCAATTTCGCGGAGCGAGAGTTATCCCCCCCCCCTTCTCTGCGATGATCCATCCCCTAAAATGCTAATAAAGCAGGGGGTCAAATTGAGTGCGGTGTGTGCGATGGCGTTTGCTCGCGATGTATTTATAAAGTATATAAGGAATATAAGACACACACGAGAATATAGAAGCCGGTCTGTGTATGTGTGTGTGTATGGGTATTCCAGAGATCAACCCCTTCGAACACATTACACAGCCAATTGGCCACCCCTGTGTGTATGATTTCCGCGGTGTGTCGTTCTACAATAATTCGAAGCGTTACTCTCGCTATGGGTGTTTCTGAGCGTAATGTTATTGTGCGTATATTATGGATGTATAATCGAATTGGGGGTGCGTGGCGTGTTCTGGGTATTCATATTGTTTTGACGCGGTGATGGCTTATTTGATTGACGCACAATATTCACATAAAATTGTACATACACTATAAATATACCTCACCGATTCGCCAACTTCCGTGGCAACGCACTATATAAAACCACACCCACACGCAGTGCATCGCAAAGCTTAAACGCGCCATAAGCGTCGCATATCAGCAGGACAAAGTGAGTAGTGGAAAATCGTCGCCGTATAATAGCCAAACGACGCGAGAAAAGTGACTGCGATCCAAAACACGCGAAGAACGACTCGGTCTGCTGACGTCGAAAATGCGCGCATATCACACAGTCAAAAGCACGTCTCACATACATATATATAAGGGGCCGGATAATCCTCGGCAAAACCGCGACTGGATCGCCAACTCCAGCACATATATACATGTGTGTGTATAGTTGTATAGCAGAGTATGTGGGGGGTCACGGGCTGTGGCCACGATACGGATGTGCCCCTGCCTTCTTCCTGCCGTCGCCGCCGCGACCACGTTTATGGCTTGCGGCGCTGCAACGCAGGAGAGAGGAGGCCGCGGTTTAGCGCACACCTTTGCCGGCCGATCGCCGCCACCGCTGTTGTACTAACGAGTTGTGATTGTGTGTGTATATATATAACGCTGCTACTGCTGCTGCTTGGATTTGGAAGATCGCGAATTGCGGTGGAGCTGAACTGGGTTTAGGCTTTGTTTTTGCTGAATTTTCGACCGATCCATCTGTAACTATACTGATTAGACTATAATTTTGCAAGAAATCATTCAAAAAGTAAATCAAGAACAGCCTCGGAAGACATGATCCATAAAATTCGTCCGTTACGATTCCGAGAGGGTAACACACACACATGTGAGAAAAGAAAGCAGCGTGCATCACGCGCACAAAGGGCCCGCGTGCAGCATATATATAATAACAGACGTATATATATACGAGCGAGCGTGTGGAGTAATCCGCTAATCCAGTTACCTGCGCGCCGCGCCAACGGCTCGTCCCTTATAACACTCTTTCGTATAGTAGCTCGATCTCTCGGTCTGCGTATGTATGGATTAGGAAGAAGGCCTATACTGACTACGGAAGAGAGTTATGAGCGATTTTTTTTAAGGGAGGATATCGAGTTTGGAAGCTCGAAATGTCTTATTTTTTCTGTTTAAATGAATTCGAAAACGATCAGTCTTCCCGAAAATTCCACTCTTATCACACTGGCCTCTCTCTTTCTCTCGTGCGCACATGTTATACCGCTCTGCTCTTCTAAATTCATTTTTTCTCCCGCCGCACGTGTACACACGCGCATATATATATACACATATAGCAGTCGCATTTTTTTCTGGTTTATATATATGTTTGCCTTGCGCTGACTAGATTCGAGGGGATTAGGCAGACGCTCTGACGAAATTTCATGAAAACACTTTCGTTTTTATACTCACACGCGCTGCATATAGTCTGCGCACGATATATACTTAACAGTCGCTTTTTCTTGGCGACGCGACAGCAGATGTCATAAATCTCGCTCTGATATGTCTAACTCGGCCGGGAAGTAGTATGTGTTGTATATGTGGTATACGAGATGGATTAACGCTACAGCTATAACGAATCGATGATAATAGCTAGAGATAAGTTTCTGATTTTAACGTGGAATACAAACCAATTTTAACGAGGCGTAATGAGCACGTTTACAATCAATTTTAGGAAGTCGAAGAAGGCCCTCTCCGTCGAGAGAAATCGGCGCTTAAAAAGCTAGTAAGTAAGCCCCCTTTTTCCGAAAAATTCTCAACACACACTGTTTTCAAATAAGTGGAGCGCACGCGCGTGACAGCAAGAATTTCCAAACTCACGTGTGAAAACACGCATACACGCATGAAAGTGGAATCATCCGTAATAATTTGGCTCGATTATATCGCAAATTGCCGTCGGCTAAAAAATCTCCCCTCGTCCGTATAGGAATCCTGAAAAGAGTCGCGTGTTTTTTTCTCTCTCTCTCTCTCGCCGATAATTGCAGTCGACATATCCCCGCGCAAGCATCAGAGAGACATGCGTGCGCGCGCAAAAAAAGTAAGCCGAGAGAGCTGCAGTGTTTCGAGACTCATTGAATAAAATTCGAGGAATGACTGCCGAAAAATCCTCGTGTGTAAGTATTATAACGAAGCTTCGATTCTCTTTCTTTGTTCCGGTCACTCTGCAAGTACAATATAAATCGTATGTGTATTTATATCTCTTGAACGAATGGAAATTTTCTCGACGCCGAAGTTTTATTTATTCCGAAATGGTGTATATCTCCGGTTGAATTTGAATCGCTGCGATTTTTTTTTATTCCTTACGTCCTCGCGCAAAGGATAAATGAAATAAACATTCATCTCTTGAATAACACTTTATATTTCGCAGGAATTATTCTCTCTCGGACTGGTATGTACCGCAGAAAAAAAAAGAAATAAATCGCGACATCATCTAGCGAGGTAACCGCATACATGAACGGAACCACGCGGCAGCTCCTGGAATCCAGAATTACAGAGGATCCATCTATAGAGTAGCAGCAGTAGCTCTGCATATAATACGCATGCACGTCGTCGTCCTCCTCTGTCGTCCGGCATTGTGAGCTGGGCGCGCGCGGTCACGCTGTTTGACCACCCCTTGCGCCCGGAATGATTGTAATCCATCTATCCGGCCGCTCCACCGCGGCGGAGGTTCGCGTATATACATATATATATATACACGCCAAGTCGATACGTCGAATCGAACGAGAGAGACTGGCGTTTTTCCCTCTTCCTGTTTTTCCCATGGACTGATGCGTGGATGGATCTCTCTCTCTGTTTTGGTTGCCTCTTCCTTTCCTGCATTTGAGGCGATGCTTCCTCTCTCGCACTGAGTGTTATTTTTTTTTTTTTTGCGTTATATACGCTTGGGGGAGTTGGATTGGAACTCGCTTGTGTATTAATTTGTTTTTGTTAGCTTCGAGTCGATATTTCTTTTGTGTGACCTAATTTTTTTTATTTTTGGGTACACTGCTTTAATTGAAATCGGATTTATTATTGTTCGTAAGTACAATAAACTAAGCTTTCCTTTCCTTTTCAAGATTATGCTAATTCTTTCCGGCTTCGCGACTTCTGAAGGTGGCTCGTTTTATTTAAAAGTTTCGTAAAAGCACTTCTCATAATTATATCTGCTTAACATAACACCTGATGTGACTCTAAATATATTTTTAGAAAAATCACAGCGATTACACTATAATTCTCTTCAAATTGTACTATCTTCCCCCTCCAAAGCTCTCTTAAACTACACCAAAAAAAGTATACACTTTCCTAGCTCTTCCATCGATCCTCTCGATATATAATAATTCGTGCGAGAGAATACGTAGTACAGCACAAACGTATATATACGAGGGAATAACAAAGCGGCTAACTTGCCTTTCGATTCGTTAATCCCTTACGGTCGGAGTGGCCGAACCGGACGTGATTTACGTAACGTAATCGCAGATGTTTCGATCCTCGGATTATCTCCGAGCGAGCGGCTCCAATTATCGGCGGATATCGGCCATCCGATATTTTGATAGCGCGAGCAGTGCGCGCATGGCTTCGCTGTTTATATGTGTGTATAGCAGCAGCAGCAGCTCGTAAAGGGACACTTTTACGAGACTCTCGTTTGAATTATAAGTTTTTTATTCCCGATGAAATTGAATATATTGGCGAATGTGTCTCTTGAATTTTATCCAGTCCAGAAATTACCAAGATATTATTATGGTAATGTTCGTTTATCTGGCAACGCTACTGTTGATATTTCCATCTATTAACTTCGTGTGTATGTGTATACATTACCGCATTAAATTGCTTTTGCTTTTCTTTTCGTATCTCTTTCTCTCTCTCTCTCTCTCTCGCTATATAGACTGCGCACGCTTTGGTGTAGATGATACGCCTCCAGCCTTACATATATATGTATGTATGATGATGCCTCCTATCTTAACCGTGACCCGAGGCGTTAAAAACTCAAATGTGTAATAATAAACGTATGAATTTTTTTTTTTTTTTTTTTTTTTTGATCGTTAGTGTATCGCGACACACGTCGTATATAATGGTAAGATAAGATTTATGGCGTAATTCAATCGTCGATTATTGTGCATTTATACAATAATCTTGCAGAACGCTGGTACGACGTTCATTTTACGATTTTTTTTTACTTCAGAGAAATTATACGTACATAGATTCGAATTTCTACTGTATACATACTTTTCAATATCTTCAGCTGTATAATATCACTTACGACGCTCGTGATCGCCGTAAAAAAAAAAAAAATAACACGCGTATATACGTCAGTGAAAATTCACACAGCAGCCGCAGCTGCAAATAAGACCACTTTTTCAAATGTTAGATTATGAAATACAACAAATAAAGCCGATGAAAAATTTCTTAGGATTTGACGTTCTAAATCCGACGCGAGAGTGCGTATGACGCACAGAATCATTGAATCGCCAAATATCAGTGACGTCTTTTCGGCGAGAGAGAGAGAGAGAGAGAGTATAGCGCGCGAGTAATTTAAGCCAAACGCGCGCGTTTGCATATTAGATCACTTGTCTTTCAATCGATCGACAGTCATCATTGGCTGGGTCAGGACACAATGTTGTCTCTTATTATGTATAATGCGTCAAATTATTGACTTATGGAGGATAAATATTTGCATTTCTTTTGAATTTTCTAAAAGAAATATCAGATTGTATCGGCAGCGCCTTATTAATAGAATGTCGATAATAGCGCGAACGGCTATTTATAAGTTTGAAGTTATAATTACGCGACATTTTGTATGTCAGTCGATCTGCTCGTAACGATTATAGAGTTCGAAATTGAAATAATAACGAGAGGCTATGGAAAATTTGCGCGTCGCTCCAAATAATTACAATAATTTAAATAAAGCCGGGGAGATTATTAATGGCCATGCGCAGATTATACAAGAAAATCCAATAAATCTGCGTGTACAAACATCGCCACTAAAATCGAGAAATAATAATTCCAACTTTATTGGGTCAGGGAAACTTTTAAGGTGTCAAAGCTAATCTAGCGTAGCTTCAGTCAACTCTTTTATCGCGATACAATTTACAAATTTTCTATTTCACTAACTTATGAATAATTATGTCCAGAAAAAGGCGTTCGAATTCAATGAGATCTGGTTTAAATCAAGATACGCCAAAAATATACGTCGCGAGTGACACAGTGGTATGCAATTAATAGAAAAAAAAAGAACCGGTAAATTTAGAAGACAGTACTCTGAAAACATTCATTTCTGCGCAACTCACGTTTTGCCTTACACACCGTCGCGAGATATCACTCGGGGCGTTAGCTGCGGATAAACCGCTAACCCCATCCACCTGTTGCCTCCTTCTTCTCGTACGTCGCTTCTCTCCGGGCATTCTCTCGCTCTTTTTGCGCTTCTCATCCTCCTCTCTTATCTTTTTCTCTCTTTGTCGCTTTCTCATCTTCTCCTTCTCTCTCTTCTCATCAACTTTCTCTCAAGACCTTTGGAGGCTCGTCGGACACGCGAAGCAGCGGACTACTGCGGCTAAGAGGAGAGTATTCTCGTCCTTGTCGAGCCCTTCGGCAATAATTTTGGACTCTCGCTTCGCTCCAAAGGGTTTTCGAGCCTCTATATAGATACACGATATTATACGCGTGATGGCTAAGGCTGAAAACAGTAGTTAACGTTTTTTTCTGCTCTATTATTTCGGGCTATTGAAAACCTTGCCGTAAGCCCGATCACTCAGAATTGATTATTAATATCAAAACTAGTTTGAATCGCAAGAATGTTGCCGAGCGCGCATCGTCGATTATTTTTCCTTCTCCTGTAGGTACTAACTTTATTTTCTAGAAGCATCGATTACATAAAGTCGACAAAAACCCTGACAAAAATTCACCGCACGAATCTCAATTAA
Organism: Cecidostiba fungosa; assembly: GCA_900474305.1. Lineage (NCBI taxonomy): Eukaryota > Metazoa > Arthropoda > Insecta > Hymenoptera > Pteromalidae > Cecidostiba > Cecidostiba fungosa. Next base: position 3,397 of record UCOJ01000151.1, on the reverse strand, counting down.
AAAATAATAACATCCCTCGAAAAGAGTCAGGAAATCGCCGGCGTCGTTCAAAAGTTCAAATTCCAAATTTTTATCATTCCCTCATGAGCAATTTAAAGAACAAAATATCAGCGCGCGCATACCCTCTCCGCACTCCGCACTCCTTCATGGCGAAGCGAAATTCGAGGCATCAGTTCTCCTCATCCTCTCTTTCTCTCTCCTGCACTTGCCGTGCGGCGCTCGCGGGCAAAATTCAGAGAGAGGAGGGGGTCTCGATTCGTTCGGCGGTCCGACGTGTTTTTTGTGTGCGCATACCATACGCGGCTCGCGAAACAGAGAGAGAGAGAGAAGGAAAGCAACGACGCAGAACAGCTCCCGAAACAGTAGCTCCGTTGCCCGGGGACGTACAGTCGGCCGCAAGATAAACAGCTTTGGGAGCTGATCGCGGTGACTCTGCGAGTAGGTATAGGGAAAGGTCGGGCAAGATGGATATGGTGAAATAAAAATTTTTAAAACAAACAATTTGAACTGAGTCTAAAATTTCAACTCGATCTTACGCCAGTTTACTTCAGTTATCGTTTCTCATAGAAACACGATTTTTTCCATATTTGATTACTTGAAATTTATCTGGTAAACAGATCTTATCACTCTCTACCACCATGATTTTTTTAAGGCTTCGATATTTAGTTACTAAGTCACATCAACGATAAAAAATATACATAATCCACAGTAATGTTCTTCAACTGTATACACATCAAAATTTGAGTGTTCCTCTGTCGATCTTTCCCTACAGACTTCAGCAAAGTATTAACGTTTTTTCAGCTGTTTTTCCTTTTTTACGGTAGTGTGAAGTGAGTTATCTGACCTGATTGATTATTCGAGCGATAAGTGATGCGTATGAAGTGCGGATTTTGGATCGATGTGTATCTGATGACCGTTTTTAAGGTCGAAGCGAAGTTTGAAGTTACAAGTCTGTAGCAAACTTCTCTAGTTTCACGTCGATCACAATAAAATTCTCAACATAAGAAATTAAAAACCTCGTACTCTTATATCTAAATTTTTCTTCAACCCAATCCCTATACACTGGCTATCATCTAAACAATTAATTTTCTTCAATAAAATTTCCAAATTATATCAAAAGCAATAACAAACCAGCTCGTCATCCTCGCACTCGATCATTGCCGGTGCAATCGCACCAGCCATATATAAAAAAGAAAAGAAAGTCATCAGAGTAATATAGTCTCGCATCATATCTCTCGCACGCTCGCGCACTCGGCCGTATAAAGTCTATAAGCCGCGCGCGCGTGCGCGAGACATCATGGATTGTCGCATTCTGGGCCCAGTTGACCCCAGTTGACACGGTGCCACGGCTTAGCCGTTATAGAGAGCTGCGTTAACGCGCTCTCGCGCCTTCAATCCTCGCCAACCGGCCACATAAATCTAAGTCCGCGAATTGAGCACGTGCTGTGCTCAGATTTCATTCGCTTAGATCATCCGCCTTTAATTCTTTTCCTCGAGACTTTACTTCGCCTTGCTATACTTATATGTCATGTACTTACTGGGCATACCGCTTTCTTCTGGATATTTTAATCGTCGCGGTTGCTTTGTTGACTCTCGAGTATAATATGTGTAACGGGATTCGTTGCACTTTTTATATATTACGAAGGGGGCTTTTTTACGCTGCCTATTTCATTTCGCGCAGCGCTTGATTCTGGAGGAAAAATATTTTTTGCGATACTGTGTAATAATTTTTTAAATAAATATTTGTGAAACGAAAATCCGTTAAGATCGCACGATTTTGATGCAAAACGAAGATTTACAACGAGCACGTCTCGCACAATTGAACCGCGAAGATTTCACGATCGAACTCGTGTTCGTCCCAAACTTATCAGCGGCGCAAGAAAATAATCGACGAGCGCGCGGTTCGGCTTAACAATTACCCATTAATCGCAATAATCGACTGGTCCGTCGTCGTCCATCTCACAATATAAGCTATACACACATTCAGCATCGTCGTGAGATCATCGCACGATCAGCTCACTCTCTCCTTCTCCCGATTACACACTCCTCTATTCCGAATACATATATAACGTATGTATATACCTATATCGATCGATTGATCCGACCCCGCGGAAGCTCCCCCATATATATATACGGCTTTTGTTTTCATCGAAGCGATTCGCGTAGATGTATATTATACTGCGCGAAAGAAGGCGATCTTATACTGATGCAACTTATCTTAAGCTGCTGCGCGTATAAGCTTTTGAGAGTATCTAATCTTAATCGACGCGGATGTTAGGATTGTGTGTACAGTTGTATATGTATGGATATACATCGAGCGAATAATAATCGAGTGAATTAATCGCGGGCGATATATATAAAGCGTTCAAGTCACTGATTAATGACTTTTGCGAAATAGCTTGCCTTGTATACTTAGTGGGCTGTTGTTGTGATTTCGATGCCTATTTCGTCAGCTGTTATAAATATTATATATGATCGTTGGGTGGTTAGTCATGGTGCTTGGATCGACTTTATTTTAGACACATATACACAAAATCAATTTATATACACATACCGAGTAAATTAGAAATTGCGATAAGTTCGGCAATCTGTATCGATCTAAACGTACAAACTCTCCAAAGATAATCTCCAAGAAATCGACCGATAATCGTTTACAAAATTCCCGATTGCAAAACAATAAACAATGTACTTATACCTCTCGTCAAACCCAATCTGTCCCACATGCAAATTACACAGCTACGACACTCAAAATAATGAAAATCATTGTATCTGTTTTCAGAGCCAGGCTTTGGCGTTAACGCACAAGGCATCGCCGCCCTCCCGGCCAAGCAGCGAGCCCTCGTTGCCTCGTAGTCCACCCTCCTCACAGTCCCAGCAGTCCCAGGCATCGTCTCAGTCCCAATCGCGAGAACAGTCCCAGTCGAGAGAACAGCGGGAAACTCAATCGCAGAATGTCCCTGTATCGGCGCATCAGCAGACGTCATCGGTCAGCAACAACGCTCATCAGAGTCAGCCGACGATAACGGCCGCGGCTCTAAGCGCAGCTGCAACTGCTGCTGCTGCTCAACAACAACCCTATGCCGCCCATAATCAACATCTCAAACAGGAGCTGGCTAGTAGTCCTAAACAGGAGGGATTCGATCTTAGCAAGACTGCGTCTGGTCCCGGTGAGTTTGTTTGCTGAGATTCTTTTTTTCAGGGTTTTCTTATACTTTTGTGAAAATTGTTATTTATAAGAATTGATGCGATTCGGGGAATCACAGATATTTACATAGGGGGTCCGAAAGTCAATTCAAATCCAGATTTCGCGCCACGAAATAGCAGACGACGAAAGGTACTAATTTGCTTATATCAAATAATAAAAACAAAATTACGATAAACTACGACATAGTTGCCC